>JAKUCM010009729.1:0-14687 GCA_023374145.1 Lepidium sativum | reverse complement strand
CTAAGATTTCATTTAAATATTTTGTAAGAAAAATACAAATATTACATGATTATCAATTCATAGTGTTAAATCATAAGGTTACATTATATCATATCCTACATAATAATATAATATCTGTTATTTTTATTTTTATATTTCGTAATTGGTGATATTTTGGTTATATTAACAAATGTTTCATCATATTTTTTTTTATATTAGACTAAATTTATAAAGTAGATTTCATATGGAAGTCTCCATTATAAACTTTATATATAGTCCACTTACGTGTAGACTTCTATTGAAAACTTCATAAGGTTATAAATTGTAATTGTCATCTATGTTTTTTTGTTTAGTCATTTAAAAAAATGTTGTAATTTTACTACTTTTTTAAATTAGTTTTGTATTTCACTCAAATTATTGGAATCTCTTTTTATATTTGCATCCAACTTTTAGGTTACTTTTTTCAAATTTCCCATAACTTTATGTTCATTTTTGGAGTTTTATTGACTTTACATTTTCGATCGATCTGGTCTTAAAAGTCGCATGTCTTACTCGTTGACCAAGTCGACGAATACTACATCTCAAAAGTGTTTATATTCCAGAAATCAAAAACGTTATGGATTTAGATATCTGGTATTCAAATAAATTAGCAATTTCACATTTAAGAAAAATTGATCCTTGGTATATAATCACAAAGCAACTTCCTCTCCAAGTAAAAATTATTAGAACACCACCACTTGGTTAATTCTTCTATGCCTTGACTAAGACTTATATAATTTATGGAGCTTTCAATGTACCAAATAGAGATTGAACCCTAATTGTTCTTGTTATAATTACTTTGAATTCCGGCTTCTCAGAATCACTATACAAACGATCTCATGGTTTAGTTTCAAAAAACAAAACATAAGTGTTTGCTTTATCAAAAAAATCAGGATTTCTTATAATGTGCGTTAATAATGTGCGTTATTTAGAATATTTACTAAATTTCTTAGGAAAATTCAATTTAATTTTATTATTCAAAAATAACTTGGCTGAAGAGATATTTTAATTAAATTTTTTCACGCACATTCATAATTCAAATGAATCATTCAACTCTTTAGGTAATATAAAATATTGATAATTTGAAAATTATGAAAATTATTTAACTATCCCCGATATATTATTTAATTTATTAGAATAATCCAAAATGTATCAAACATGTAATTGTTTAAACATATATATGAATATAAATAGTAGGATGGATTTTGAAATCTTTACAAAATCATGTGTTATTTAATGAATGATTTTAAAAACTATATTCAAATCATGTATTATTTGAACATTGATTTTAAATTTTATATTTAAATTATGTGTAATGCAAAACTGAAATCTAGTCTATTTGATTTTTAAATTCACTTTATTTAATTTAAAATCTAAGAATTTTATATAGATTAAGAAATCTTTTTAGATTTCTAACTCCATTTAAATATGCCATCAAATAAACCCCCTATATAATCATAAATTTGGTGGGTTTTCATTCTCAGCACTATTTTTTATGTATACCTAATATAACCTATGGTTTATTAAATTAAAATCAATTTATTAAAAATATCAGGGAACGATTTTATATATATAGATTTTCAATGTAAACGAAAATACCACAAAAATTCTAATTTAGATCAGTATGACATGAGAGAAAGATTTTTAGTTTACCTAATACAAAAATGTATATGCTAGAACCTAGTTTTGTGATAGGAAAAAGAAAATCATATAAACCCAATTAAAGCCCACAATATTTTGAGTTTCATACAGTAATGCCCAGCTCATATGGACCCAAATATATATAAAAGTTCCTTCCACAAAAATCAATAGTTTTGGATTATATGGATTCTAGAAGATACTCACTTATGTCTGAACATAATATCCGAAATCCGAAATTGAACGCGATCTGAAATACCCAAATTCGAACCGAAATCTATAAAATACCCGAACAAGTTTTACATTATGAAAGTACGGGTACCCAAACCTAATCGGGTAAAACCTGAAATCTGATCGTTCACCTTTCATCTCTTATCTTTGCTTCATTTCATATTTTTCCGATTAGATTTTTAGTAGTTCTAGGAGTCACCAAGCTCTAGTACTGATAAAATCTGGTCATTTGTTTATTTGGTTTCATCTATAAAAAACCCATAAAAATCGTGATGTGGATGTGGGCCATCTTCGAAAACCTGTCCACAACAACAAAAATAGGATCCTTGCGATAGCAATTAGGCAACCCATGGTCCATTCGGAATTGGTAAGGCTTTATATAACCCGTGGGGCCGCAGCGTGGATTTGGCGATTTGGCAAGTGATGCAGCAACCCACAAATTGCTCTACCATGTGTTTCATATTAGGCCAGTAGAAGTGTTCCTTAATAACCTCTAAGGTCTTTGTGACTCCGAAGTGACCGGTTAAGCCACCTCCATGGGCTTCTTGCATTAGGAGTGTTCGAATTGAGCCGGCGGGTATACACAACCTATGTTCACGGAAAAGAAAACCATCAGCAATATAGAATTGAGAGTGAACTCCCTTTCTGTGGTCCCTATAGCTTTCTCCGAACCCCGGGTCTGCTTCATAGGCTCCTTTGATTCGCTCGAACCCCAAAACTCTTGCCTCCTTTGTAGTGATCAAAGCATGTCTCCTTGGTAAAGCATTGGCCACAATATTTTCCTTGCTCTTCTTGTATTTGATTACATAGGGAAACACCTCGATACACTCTAGCCATTTGGCGTGCCGCTTCTTGAGGTTGGTCTGGCCACGGAGGTGTTTCAAAGTCTCATGGTCCGTGTGAATCACATACTCTCCGGGAAGAAGATAATGTTGTCAAGTTTCCATGACTCGAACCAAGGCGTAAAACTCCTTGTCATACGTTAGATAGTTCATGGTGGGGCCATGTAACTTCTCACTAAAGTAGGTCATGAGTTTGCCTCCTTGGGTTAAGACCGCTCCAATCCCGATGCTGGATACATCGCACTCCACTTCGAAGGTTTTCTCGAAGTTGGGTAAGACAAGAAGTGGTGCTTGGGTCAGGCTTCTCTTAAGCTTGCGGAAAGAGGATTCTTGGGCTGGTCCCCATGTAAATTCCTCACTCTTCTTGGTAATGGCTGTAAGATGCGCGGCCATGGTGCTGAAATCCTTAACAAACCGTCGGTAGAAACTGGCCAAGCCGTGGAAGCTTCTTACTTGGCTTACAGTGGTTGTTGTTGGCCACTCCTCAATAGCCCTTATCTTCACAACAAAACCTAGGAACACAAGCTCATTAGTACCAAAAACACACTTGTTGAAGTTAGCGTAAAGCTTTTCTTCTCGAAGTGTTGTCAAAACCGCATTAAGATGGGACAAGTGATTATCAAATTTGCGGCTATAGATAAGGATATCATCAAAGTAAACCACAACAAAGTTATTGATAAAGGGTTGGAGTATGTGATTCATTAGGCGCATGAAGGTGGATGGGGATTTGGACAGGACGAACGGGATAACCAACCATTCGTAGAGGCCTTGCTTGGTTTTGAAAGTTGTCTTCCATTCATCACCTTCTTTCATCTGAACTTGGTGATAACCACTCTTGAGATCGATCTTAGTGAAGATGCTTGCTCCATCTAGCTCATCAAGCATGTTGTCTAGCCTCGGGATGGGATGCCTATACTTCACGGTGATATTATTAACTGTCCGACAATAACCACACATGCTCCACGACCCATATTTCTTGGGTACCAAGAGGACTAGCACGACACAAAGACTGAGACTCTCGCGCATATAGCGTTGTTTCATGAGATCTCCGACTTGCCTCTCCAATTCTTTGCCTTCAGTTGGATTGACTCTATATGCAGCTTGGTTTCGAAGTTGGGCTCCCGGAATGAGGTCAATTTGATGTTCACTCCCTCAGATAGGTGGTAAGCCGTGAGGCAGCTCTTCGGGAAACACGTCTTGAAAGCCGTGAGGCAGCTCCTTGATGGCTTTCGGGACGGATGCGTCTTCATTAGCTATAGAAAACAGCTCTTTAAAGACCATTAGTAAAACATGACAAGTGGAGTCACTAAGTGATCTACTAACATCCCAACATTAATCAAAAGGTTAGTAACCAGATCCTTACTCATGTTCATTTGCAATTTATTAACTTTAGAGGGTGTCAACGGCTTAAAGAAAATTCACTTATTATTGTGAGTGAAATGGTACTAATATGATGACCACAGTGAGATATTTTCTTGTCGAAACTTGTTCAGACACATTTAATTATAGATTTATTGTTCAACCACTTAAGCTTATAGGGTTTTGGGTGGGGTGTTGTTGCAAGAGGAAGTTTCTTGACAATGTAGGAGCTCGCGACATTGGTACATGAGCCCCTATCGATGATCAAGCCACACACCTTTCCACTTACCATGCATCGAGTGTAAAAGATGTTGTCTTGCTGGTTGGAGTCTTCCGGTAAGGAATTGACACTAAGAACTTGGCGGATCATGAGAAGCTCTCCAACCTCTGGCTTGGCGATGGTTTCCTCGGCCTCGGCATCTTCGGGAGACTCTTGCTAGTCATCGGCCTCATCTTGGGACTCGTAATCCCCTGTGGCAGTAAGGGTCATGTTTCGCTGGTTTGGGCAGACATGAGCATAGTGGCCTCCTCCTCGATATTTGAAACACTCGATATCCCAAGTTCTTGCATCGGCGGGCTGAGGGCGCGACTCGGGTCGCGGATTGTTGCAAGGCTCGCGTGGCTTGAATCGAGAGTCGATATGGACAGCTTTCGGCTTCTTTTATCCACGGTTGACTCCGTGGAACGATGACACGTTTGGGGCGCAGCTCGGAAGTCCTTTGCCTCGGGTTCGAGTGGTGCTAGCATTCTTCCTCTTAATTTGTTGTTCCACATGGATGCCCAAGTGCAACATCTCTTCAACGCCGTGGTATGTTTGGCGTTAGACCTTCCCTGTGATCTTCTCATTCATGCTGTCTAAAATTGAGCCGTTAGAGCTTCCTCAGTTTCTTCAATTTGCAGCGGGTTCCTTAGGTGCTCAAATTCTCCAAAATACTCTTCAACACTCTTAGTTCCTTGGGTGAGCCTTCTAAACCATCTTTGTAAATCTCTGCTATATTATTGAGGGATGTATCAACGCCTCATCAAAGCCTTCATGGCAGTCCAGTTGGGAACATTGCGTTCACAATTTCTCCATCGGTCATCTACGTCTCGATCCCACCAATAAAGTGCATGATCCGTGAGTTAGGTTGCAGCAAATGTGAGTAGACGTTGATCCGGTTAAGTGTAGCACGAGAAGACCTTATCCATGCCGTCTTCCCACTATAGGTAGGCTTCTGGATCAACCTTCATGGCAAATGTGGGAACGATGAGTTTATACAAGGGCCCGACTTGATTGGGACACATGGGTCGGTTGTCATCTCGGTGTGGCTGTCTCCGCCTCAGGTAGTCTTGATCTTCTTCGGGGGAGTAGTCCTCCACTTGTCCTTGGTCTGGTTGTTGGCCTGGAGGTGGTGGAACTCTCTGCTCGCGGTGTGGTGGCACTCGTTGGGCGGCAAGCCAAACGATCTCGAGACGATTGAGCCGCTCATTGATCTGGCCCAGCTGCGCTTGAATTTCTATGAGAACGGCTCCAATCTCAAGTGGAGGGGCCTGAGCCATCGGTGGGTCTTGAGCCGCCATTGTACGGATGACGGTGTATGGATTCCAGTGTACCGGAAAAAGTATGAACGGCTGCGAAAGGTCGCCGGAAAAGTAGGTCTGGTGGAGTGTCACCGGAGAACGAGGTTGGACGTCGGTGTACGTACCTTAGTCGTGGCTGTACAGATCAAGGTCGGTGGTTTTACAAGGGACGAGTCTCGGCTGGTTGTTGTACCGTCGGCTTCATGCGTTCCACCTGTCCAAGAAGCACATGTGGGTGAGGGCTAATGACTATCTGATAAGAAGGAGTCGTATTTGAAATTTGACAGCTAATGATTGGTCAAAAAGCAGTCAATGATTGGAGAGAGAAAAAGATAGTTGCCAACAACCAAGCTAAACGACAAGGAGTACGGAGTCGCGAGCTTGGGTTGTGACACGTGGTTTCAAGGCCACCAGAGAAATGCCTAGGCACTGGGAAAGAAAACACCTTTACGATCTAGCTAGAGGAAAAGAGAAAACGAAAAGCAACAAAGCAAGAACACAAAGAATGCAAAGTTCAAATCTTTCGATGAAAAAAAATCGGAAAAATTACAGTCAAGTGGGTTTCAAGGCCACTAAGACAAAAACCAAAGCAAGACTCCAACTTTTTACGCATAAACAGAACCAAAGGCGCAAAAGAGCAAACTTTTTACAGAAAGGAAATCGAAGAACAAGATTGAACACACGAAGAAACGAATGACGGAAACTTTGAACAAACGGGAAACGCAAAAGGAAAAATAGCAAGGATAGGTACAACCGTGGGGATCTTTGGCTTTGATACCAAAAACTGATGCCTCACGCAGTCAAGGAGGGGTTTGTCGGATGAACATCTTACCGGGAAAGGTATGGAAGAGTCGAAACTTGTTTATGTTATGATGGTGGAAGAGGTTCGAATAAATCTCAATCAGAAACCCTGATGGGATAGCTGCGATATGGAACAAAAGAGGGGAAAAGGATTGATTGATGAACTCAAAGAGATTCGACGTGAATGACGGCTGTAATCATGATACGGTCAGACTTAGCCGCCGTGAGCCCGGTTCAACGTCGGCTAAGGATTTTTAAGCGAATCACACGCAAAGAGAAAAGAGAAAACTCGGTTCTTTGATAAAATGAGGCTAACCTCTTTACAAACACATAAAAGAACCTTTTATAGGCAAGCTTAAAACCCTAGAAAAATGGATCAACAAGCAAGGCGCGGGTCAACAAAATGGAAAAGGGTCCTGATGTTCCTCATATTTTGTCAGTTTTGAGCTCATTATTACTGTGATTTTTGGAGAATTTGTCTATGTTGTATTGAGATTTGAGGTCAAAAATGTTCGGAGTTAGAATCATGCTTGAAGGTGGAATTTGGAGAAATTTGAAGCATTTTCTAGTATTCTCCACGAGAGGAACGATCGATGGATCAAAACAAGGATTGATCGATCAATGCTTTAACAAGAAACCTAATTTCACGATTTTTCAGCTCTTGTTTTGGGAGCTATAGATACTTTTTTCGTAGTTTATTTGGGGAGGCAGCTGACAGTTGTTAATGAACGATTTTTATAGAAGTTTGAGAGTTTGTAACCTAGCAAGAAGATCTCTTCACACTTGAGAAGAATTTCAAAATCCTATTTCTCTTTATTAATGCAATTTCAGTTTCAGTTCATCATGATTTGCTTGGTTCATTGCTCTATGTCTGAGTAGATCTTAGATCGGATTTAGGGATTTTAGGGTTGTAGAATGTACCGTTAGGAAACAAATAGGATTGATGAATAGATGATTCTCCTTCTAATACTTGAGTTTAATGCATAGATGAGCTTGATCACCTAGTCGATGATTTTAGGTTGTTAACTTTCTAAGAAGTTTGTTAAGAACTAAAACTAGATTAGAAGAGCGATTCCTTCACTACCAACGAGAGTTGATGCTAGGTTGGGTTGTGGGTAATTGAATCTAAGCGATAAAGCCTACTTGTAATCTAAAACAAACGAGAGTTAGGACCTTTCGATTATTAGTAGAAGGGTAGATTCAACGAGAGTTGGTTTATCTTTATTTATGTTCGAGCTGAGAATATGATCAGATTAGTTCCTGAATAATTTCCCTGACAAGAGTTCTAACTCCTGAATGAATACCCGATATCCGATTGTTTTTGTTATTTGATTGGATTCGTGTTTAAGTTGTCAATATTTACTTCTCTGATTTTGATTGATATAGCTTGCAATTCGATAGAAGTCGCAAGTGTGATCTGGTTCTCTGAGGAATCCAATCCCTAAATACTATTACGTTCGTTGTGCATTTGCAGTAGGATATAGGGTTAAAACTCGTGATATCAAGTTTTTGGCACCCTTGTGTTTTGTTTTGTTTTGCTGTTTATAGTTTCAAGTCTATATCGTTACTTACGTTTTTCTTTTAGTTGGTTTTTTGTTCCTTTTCATGTGTATGACTAGAAGTCAAGGTTCAGGAAATCTGTTCAACTTGGATAATCAAGAGCTTGTGAGGGTTTAAAGAGAAAACCGAAGAGCTAGGAATATAAATCATCAAGAGAATCAAGCACAGAATCGGTAGGATATGGCCACAATGGTACATCAGTTGCAGAGAGAGTTGGCTGAGATCAGGAGAGCACGAGAGCTTGCTCAACGTAGAGCAATAGGTGACATGGACACTCCACACACCAACAACCGCAATGGCTCAGCTATTCGACCTCCTGCGATTGAGAGGAATGATTACGATATCAAACCTCAGCTTATTGGGTTGGTGAAATAGTATGTATTCAATGGACTTCAAGGTGAGAATCCTATGAATCACATAGAGAATTTCGAAGACATATGTGGCACCACAAGCTCTAATGGTGTAGCTGCTGCTTATGTGAAGTGTAAGCTTTTCCATCATTCACTCTCAGATAAAGTTTCTGGGTGGTTACGTTCATTACCTCCAGGATTACTCACCACATGGGCTCGGGTTCGAGTAGCGTTTCTTGATAAGTTCTACACCAAATGCAAGACTGCAGCTCTCAGAAACAAGATTTCATCGTTTCAGCAACGATCTGGGGAATCTCTGAATGAAACATGGAATCGTTTCAAGGAGTATCATCGAGATTGTCCACAACATTGGTATTCGTATGAGCAGCTTCTCAATACTTTCTATAGTAAATTCGAGTGGGAGTACAAGAAATCCCTAAATGCTGTCGGAAATGGAGACTTTATGGCTAATAGTATGGATGAAGCCATCACTCTGATTGATAACTTGGCTGCAAATTCTGGTAGTCATTGTCCAGAATATGATAGAACTACGAAGGTAAATAATGTGGAGATTTAGAGGATTGATGACATTGTTGAAAAGTTGGGTATCTTGATCCGAGCAAATCACAGTAATCAGAGGAGTGTGAATCAAGTTGAGGACAATAGAGAATTAGCTCAGGTTCAAGACGATTTGGTTGGTTCTAAAAACCAAAGGGAGGTCGATTATGTTAACTGACAGAACAGGGAGCAAAACCCGAACTACCTTTCCTACAGGAGCACTAACGTAGAGAACCCTCAGGATGCCACTTTTCTAGTACCCACATTGCCTCAAGGATCACCGTTTCAGGGAAAACCATTCATCCAGAATTCAGGTCAGAGATGGAGTAATCAGAAGCCGTTCGTTCTGAATGCAGGAGGAAGTAACTGGCAAAGACCGTATAAGTCTTATGTACCATCGCCGATGCAGCAACAACCTTCAGCAGCAACTTCAGGAACATCAAATGAAGAGATTAAGGCCTTGATTCAGCAACTTGCTATTGACCAACAAATGACTACCAGTGAGCTTAATGCTAAGATGAACAACATCTATAATGATCTGAATGGGAAGTTTGAGTCAGTTTCTATGCATATCAAGAAGCTAGACACCCAAGTTGCTCAGACTACTGAAGCTATTAGACGTCCATAAGGAGCTTTACCTGTGAAGGTTGAGAAGAAACCCAAGGAATCTTGCAATGTGGTAAATTTTGAAGTAATTACAACCCTCCTGTTCCATACCTTTTCGGGTTGGACAACTAGTTTTCAGCGATGCCTTGTGTGATTCTGGAGCTAGTATCAATATGATCTCTTTGGAGACTATGCATAAACTCGGTATTGAGCTAATGCATGAGCATCACGCATCGGTTTCTTTTGGAGATGCATCTTCTAAGATGCCTAGAGGAAGACTTTACGGTTGTCGAAATGGCAAGAGAAGGAGATGTTCCAATCTTATTGGGAAGGCCGTTCCTCAACACAGCTGGTGCTAAGTTAGACTTTCTAAGTGAGAGAGGTTTGTTGCAGAACGTGGACAAGGATGTTTCATATCCCGTTCGAGCTTCATCGAGTCTTTTCTGTGGGATGATTCGAGATGATGGAGGGAAGCAAGTGAGCACTGAATCATTTTCTCAGGTTGTAGTATATGGTGAAGAAGACAGTGATTATGATTAGTAGTATGAGTTGTTCCATGAACACGAGAGGGACTCACATGAACATCAAGACACTTGTATCCTTTATCGTCTTGACAAATTCTACAACAATGATGTTAAAGGTTTTGTTATCAAAGTTCTTGCAGGTAGTCCTTGCTTTGATACTTCTGGAATCTACACGGTCAAGGAGATATGCGGAGATAGAACTGTAGCATTGATGGATGCTTCAGAAAGGCCGATCCACAAGAAATATGAACAGTTAAAGAAGTTCATCATTGAAGAGATTAGTGTCCAAGGAGTGAGCAAACCTCACTCAAACAGTTCCGCCATCTAAATGGCATCCGAGTCAAGCTAATGACTGTAAAAAAACGCTGAGCGGGAGGCAACCCACTATTAGGTAGTTTGTTTTTCGTTGATCGATCAACACACATAGTAGGTTGCGCACGATCCAATGCATGATCGAGCAAGAAAGCCGCACGACGTGAAAAAGGTGGATCGATCGAGCAAGAAAACCGCACGATCCATTGCCCGACTTTAAAATGATTTATCAATCGTGCAATTTAAGTAGAATTTACGCACGATCCATTGCCCGACTTAGAAGGTAAGGATCAATCCTTTTCTGCTTGGGAGAGCACAGATCAATCGATCGACATAAGGATCGATCGATGTGAAACTCAAGTTCATCTTCTTAAACACGCAAAACGGTTACAATTCGCGAAATATGTTTTACAAAATTTTCAAACCTCGATTTCTCTCTCGTTTTTCATCAGTTTTTGGCGATTCAAAAGCCTAATATGCTTAGAATTTCATCATCTATTTGATTTTGTGGTTCATTACTTCGATTTCGAAAATTGAATGGGGTAAAGAGAAATTTGCTTTCTTATTGATTTTCATTGATTAACTGATGCATATGCCTTATTTTTACATGATTTCGAACCCCTCTTGCTGTTTGGATCACTGAATTTTAATTAGAAATTGTTTGTTAGGTTGAAGGAGAATTTCTAGAGGAATTTCAAAATTTTTAGGCTAGATTTTGATGATTGTAGTTCGATTGATGCATTGCTGGATGTTTATCTTGTTTAATTGAATAAGCAATTGGACCTATGATCATTTTTTTGCCTAGGATATCAAACTCTTGTTAATTTTCTCGATCACAAACTCACTTTTTGTGGTTATGTCTCTATTCTTTCATTGTAGATAGTTTGAAAAAAACCTACGAAGAAGGTCCGAGTATCTTCAAATCTTCAGCGCGGTCAATAGTCGCAACAGCACGATGATGCACCTAGACAAAAACAGTTTGGTGAGTGTTTGCCGTGGCTGAGACCGGAACAAACATACTTTGTTGATAATGTGGTAAGCAGGGATACTCCTTCTTTTGTCAGAACTACAGCAGCGTACAAGGATAGACAGGAAGGAGAAGGTTGGAAGAGCTTTCATGAAAGCTTCTATGATCAACTCCTGACTAACATGTTGATTCCAACAAAGTTCGTGTGCCGTGAGACATTGCATCGGATGGGGATTCTCAAAGATGTCACTCAGCTGCTAGATAATCTTTGTCTGCCCAAGTTCTGGTTCGAGTCGTATCCATTATATCTGAAGGTCGTTAGGTAGTTCTTAGCGATTTGTGATCTTCATATGTATGATGATGCTCACAGTCATGTGTATGCTCAGTATCTCACGCACCTATATAGAGGAGCGCTCTATACGATAACCATTCAGGATATGTGCCAGATTTACGGTTTTGATGAGTATGCAGTTGGGCATAAACCATCAAAGAACTCTCCTCCAAAGAATGTGTTGTGGTACTTGTTATCTGGTGATGAGTATCAGGGTAAGTCATCCAAGCTTACTCACATCAGGAATCCTGCCATTAGGATAGTTGCTAAGCACATTGGGTCGACCATTCTAGCTAAGAAGGAGTCAGGCAACGTGACCAAATCTCAGTTGGAGTACTTGCATAAGGCCATCTCTCCTTTGGTACCAGATCTTTACCAAAACCCTTCTTATGCTACAGGTCCTCCTTTGAACATGAAGTGGGGTATCTATTTGCCGATGAGCTGATCAAGCGCAAATATAGAGGTAACTTGAGGAAGGAAGTGGTTGAGCCAATTGGTAGTCTCCTGAAACCAATTTTCTTGTTTCATCGATTTGATCGATACAGTTGGCTTGGCCAGATTTGGGTACTTCTTGGAGAAAAAGCAGTGGAATTCCTTTGCTGACACGCCCCTGAGGATGTATGTCACGCTTCCAGCTCCTCACATAACTTTGGTAAACGGCAGAGAGAACATGGAGTTCCAGGCAGATTTATCACATCCTGAGATTTCCGGAAAGGTCAAGGAGAAGGAAGCCGTACCACGCGCCCGATCTAGGAGAGCTCGAGCTTCCAATTTTACTCAGCTTGTACCTCCAGCTCCACCTACTCAACCTTCCGGTTTTCTGCTTTCTGAGTTTCCTGAGGAGGAACTCGGATTACCTCATTACTCGCCGGACTTCACGAATCAGCGGACCATCAGGGATGCTTTGAGAAGGATCCTAGCTTCTTTTTGCATGAGTGCACGTGCAGGTGATGATGATGAGGATGATCGGTCCTCGCCGTCGCAGAGCACCGGGCAACCGCGACAGCCACATTCCTGAGTAGCTTCTTGGCTACTTCCTACCGTTGTTTCAGTCTTTTCATTTTATTTCAGACTATTTTTTTTTTACTTTCTATTGTTTCTTATGCGCTTTTATGTCTTCTTCTTAATTTATATTTACACTGGGACGGTGTAAAGTAAGTCTGGGGAAGAACACTTATTTTTTTGTTTTTTTTCTTTTGCTTTCTCCACTTTTCAGATTATTTCTTTCATTTATTTCTGCACTTTTAGCTTTTTAGCCTGACATTAGACTACTTGATTTTCGATTTTCCCAGCATTATCCTGGACTCAGTATCGCTTGATTTGTATTTGTCAAGAATCAATCAGACTATTGGAAAACCTAGAGACAAAACAACACTCAGTTTAAGAGCACATTCATCTCAAATTTCAGGGGATTTCATGCTGATTTCACACCTAAGCTGACTTAATGCTCTCGTTAAGGGAATTGGTAATACATCACGTATGTTCCTTCTCTTTACTCAATGAAAGATGTTCATTGTAAGTTTGGTTCTTTTTCTCTTTTCATCAATTTCAAGCATCTTAAGCCAAAAATTCTGATTGTCAATATAAGCTTTTTCATGAAGTTAGCCATGGGTAAGAGTTTCCCAACGACGCTGCGAGTGTTTAAAGTGAATTGAATGTTTCTGAGGATACATCCAATGATGTAATCTTTTTTACTTTACTAATTAGCTTAATGAAGGAAACTCCAATGAAGCAACTTACTTGGAAGAATTGGTTTTATGAAAAGAGAGAGACGAAATTAGATTGGAGGTAGTCTAGAGAGTAGAAGTACGAACTTTTCGCCTCTAGATCGATATTCCCTCGAATGAGACTGTAGTTAGATTTATTAGGAAGTCAGTATGGGAATTCTGATTGTTTGTTTTGAATTGTGACACGATATTGTTCTGTTTGCTAAGTCTTGGGGAAGTACAAAGTAGTCTCGATTTTGATAAGTAATATTCTTGTGATCACTTTGGACTTGATGTGCAAGATCTGGAGAGAGTCATTTGTCTAATGAGATGTGATCTTCCTACAGTCTTTCTTTCTTTGCTTGAGGAAAAGCAAGAATCTAAGTCTGGGGGAATTGATGTTCCTCATATTTTGTCGGTTTTGAGCTCATTATTACGGTTATATTTGGAGAATTCGTCTGTGTTTTATTGAGATTTCAGGTCAAAATTGTTCGGAGTTGGAATCATGCTTGAAGGTGGACTTTGGAGAAGTTTAAAACATTTTCTAGTATTCTCCACGAGAGGAACGATCGATCGATCAACATAATGATTGATCGATCAGTGCTTTAACAAGGAATATGCGCACGATCTGAAAAACGACTTGGCTTCTGAGAGATCGACTTAATATCCAAAGATCGATCGATCAACACAAGGATTGATCGATCGATGCTCGTCAAAGAAACCTAATTTAACGATTTTTCAGCTCTTGCTTTGGGACCTATAAATACTCTTTTCCTATTTTTTATTGAGAGGCGGTGAGAGTTGTTAAAGAACGATTTTTATAGAAGTTTGAGAGTTTGTAAGCTAGGAAGAAGATCTCTTCACACTTGAGAAGAATTTTTGAATCCTATTTCTTTTTATTAATGCAATTTCAGTTTCAGTTCATCATGATTTGCTTGGTTCATTGTTCTATGTCTGAGTAGATCTTAGATCGTATTTAGGGATTTTAGGGTTTTAGAATGCACCGTTATGAAACAAATAGGATTGATGAATAGATGATTCTCCTTCTAATACTTGAGTTTAATGCATAGATTAGCTTGATCACCTAGTCGATGATTTTAGGTTGTTAACTTTCCAGAAGTTTGTTAAGAAATAGAACTAGATTAGAAAAGCGATTCCTTCACTACCAACGAGAGTTGATGCTAGGTTGGGTTGTGGGTAATTGAACCTAAGCGATAAAGCCTACTTGTAATCTAAAACAAACGAGAGTTAGGACCTTTAGATTATTAGTAGAGGGGTAGATTCAACGAGAATAGGTCTATCTTTATTTATGTTGGAGCTGAGA
>JAKUCM010009728.1:0-19475 GCA_023374145.1 Lepidium sativum | reverse complement strand
TATGGTTTTAATGGCAAGTTTCTGAGATATTTGGATATTTGCTGCTACACGTTAGTTGAACTCTACTACACATTGGGATGAACTTCTACCACAGTAATGGTAGAGTTTGGGATGAACTCTACGAGACATTGGATGAACTCTACCAAGCTATGGATGAACTCTACCAAACTATGGGTGAATTCTATCACACTAAACTGAACTCTACTACACTAAAATGAACTTCTACTACATGTAAGTGAATTCTAGTGTAATATTTTTCGGTCGGGTCATTTTCAAGATTGTTTTCGAACCTTCAAACGCGTTCCAATCTGAGTGAAATTTTGCGGGGAAGCTTTCTGACCCAGTGATCTTTAGATCCAACGTGTGGGATTATGGTTTCAACGGCTAGTTTCTGAGATATTTTGATGTTTGCTACTACATGTTGGTTGAACTCTACTACACATTCGGATGAACTCTACCACAGTGATGGTAGAGTTTGGATGAACTCTACCAGACGTTGGATGAACTCTACCAAGCTATTGATGAACTTATACTAAGCTAATGGGTGAACTCTATCACACTATGCAGAACTCTACTACACTAAAATGATCTTCTACTACATGTAAGTGAATTCTAGTGTAATATTTTTCGTCGGGTCGTTTCCAAGACAGTGTCTTGAACCTTCAAACGTGTTCCGATCTGAGTGAAATTTAGCGGTAAGCTTTTTGACGCAGTGATCTTTAGATCCAATGGTGAGATTATGGTTTCAACAGCTAGATTCTGAGATATTTTGATGTTTGCTGGCTACACGTTAGTTGAACTCTACTACACATTGGATGAACTCTACCACAGTAATGGTAGAATTTGGATGAACTCTAACAGACGTTGGATGAACTCTACCAAGCTATTGGGTATTGAACTCTACCAGGGCGTTGGATGAACTCTACCAAGCTATGGATGAACTCTACCAAACTATGGGTGAATTCTATCACACTAAACTGAACTCTACTACACTAAAATAAACTCAACTACATGTAAGTGAATTCTAGTGTAATAATTTCCGTCGGGGTCGTTTTCAAGATAAAGTTTGGACTGTTAAACTTGTTCTGATATGGGGTGACATTATGCGGGGAGGCTTTGTGACCCAGTGATTTTTAGATCCAGCGGTGGGATTATGGTTTCAACGGGTAGTTTTCTGATATTATCTTGATGTTTGCTTGCTACATGTTGGGTTGAACTCTACTACACATTAGATGAACTCTACCACAATGATGGTAGAGTTTGGATGAACTCTACCACACGTTGGATGAAACTTCTACAAACCTAATGGATGAACTATATCAAGGCTATGGGTGAACTCTATCACACTAAACTGAACTTCTACTACACTAAAATGAACTCTACAACATGTAAGTGAATTCTAGTGTAATATTTTACGTCGGGTCGTTTTTCAAGACAGTTTTTTGAACCTTCCAAACGCGTTCCAATGTGAGTGAAATTTTGCGGGAAGCTTTCTGACCCAGTTATCTTTAGATCCGACAGTGGGATTATGGTTTTAATGGCAAGTTTCTGAGATATTTTGGATATTTGCTGTTACACGTTAGTTGAACTCTACTACACATTGGATGAACTCTACCACTAGTAATGGTAGAGTTTGGGATGAACTCTACGAGACGTTGGATGAACTCTACCAAGCTATGGATGAACTCTACCAAACTATGGGTGAATTCTATCACACTAAACTGAACTCTACTACACTAAAATGAACTCTACTACATGTAAGTGAATTCTAGTGTAATATTTTTCGGTCGGGGTCATTTTCAAGATTGTTTTCGAACCTTTCAAACGCGTTCCAATCTGAGTGAAATTTTGCGGGAAGCTTTCTGGCCCAGTGATCTTTAGATCCAACGGTGGGATTATGGTTTCAACGGCTAGTTTCTGAGATATTTTGATGTTTGCTACTACATGTTGGTTGAACTCTACTACACATTCGATGAACTCTACCACAGTGATGAGGTAGAGTTTGGATGAACTCTACCACACGTTGGATGAACTCTACCAAGCTATTGATGAACTATACTAAGCTTATGGGTGAACTCTATCACACTATGCAGAACTCTACTACACTAAAATGATCTCTTACTACATGTAAAGTGAATTCTAGTGTAATATTTTTCGTCGGTGGTCGTTTCCAAGACAGTGTTTGAACCTGCAAACGTGTTGTTCCGATCTGAGTGAAATTTAGCGGGTAAGCTTTTTGACGCAGTGATCTTTAGATCCAAAGGTGAGATTATGGTTTTCAACAGCTAGATTCTGAGATATTTTGATGTTTGCTGCTACACGTTAGTTGAACTCTACTACACATTGGATGAACTCTACCACAGTAATGGTAGAATTTGGGATGAACTCTAACAGACGTTGGATGAACTCTACCAAGCTATTGGATAAACTCTACCAGGCGTTGAATGAAACTGCTACCAAGCTATGGATGAACTCTACCAAACTATGGGTGAATTCTATCACACTAAACTGAACTCTACTACACTAAAATAAACTCAACTACATGTAAGTGAATTCTAGTGTAATATTTTCCGTCGAGGGTCGTTTTCAAGATAAAATTTGGACTGTTAAACTTGTTCTGATATGGGGTGACATTATGCGGGAGGCTTTGTGACCCAGTGATTTTTAGATCCAGCGGTGGGATTATGGTTTCAACAGGTAGTTTCTGATATATCTTGATGTTTGCTGCACATTAGATGAACTCTACCACAATGATGGTAGAGTTTGGATGAACTCTACCACACGTTGGATGAACTCTACAAACCTATGGATGAACTATATCAAGCTATGGGTGAACTCTATCACACTAAACTGAACTCTACTACACTAAAATGAACTCTACAACATGTAAGTGAATTCTAGTGTAATATTTTCCGTCGGGTTGTATTCAAGACAATGTTTGAACCTTCAAACGTTTTCCGATCTAAGTGAAATTTTTCGGGAAGCTTTCTGACTCAGTGCTCTTTAGATCCAACAGTGGGATTATGGTTTCAACGACTAGTTTCGGAGATATTTTGATGCTTGCTGCTATATGTTAGTTGAACTCTACTACACATTGGATGAACCCTACCCTAGTAATGGTAGAATTTGGATGAACTCTACCAGACGTTGGATGAACTCTACCAAGCTATTGATGAACGCTACCAAGCTATGGGTGAATTCGATCACACTAAACTGAACTCTATTACACTAAAATGAACTCTACTACATGTAAGTGAATTCTAGTGTAATATTTTACGTCGGGTCGTTTTCAAGACAGTTTTTGAACCTCCAAACGCGTTCCAATGTGAGTGAAATTGTGCGGGAAGCTTTCTGACCCAGTGATCTTTAGATCCGACGGTGGGATTATGGTTTCAAAGGCTAGTTTCTAAGATATTTTGATATTTGCTGCTACACGTTAGTTGAACTCTACTACACATTGGATGAACTCTCAACAGTAATGGTAGAGTTTGGATGAACTCTACCAGACGTTGGATGAACTCTACCAAGCTATGGATGAACTCTACCAAACTATGGGTGAATTCTATTACACTAAATTGAACTCTACTACACTAAAATAAACTCTACTACATGTAAGTGAATTTTAGTGTAATATTTTCCGTCGGGTCGTTTTCAAGATAGTTTTCGAACCTTCAAACACGTTCCGATCTGAGTGAAATTTTGCGGGAAGCTTTCTGACCCAGTGATCTTTAGATCCAACAGTGGGATTATGGTTTCAACGGCTAGTTTCTGAGATAATTCGATGTTTGCTGCTACACGTTGGTTGAACTCTACTACACATTGGATGAACTCTACCCTAGTAATGGTAGAGTTTAGATAAACTCTACCACACGTTGGATGAACTCTACTAAGCCATGGATGAAATATACCAAGCTATGGGTGAACTCTATCACAATAAACTGAACTCTATTACACTAAAATGAACTCTACTACATGTAAGTGAATTATAGTGTAATATTTTCCGTCGGGTCATTTTGAAGATAAAGTTTGAACCTTTAAACATGTTCCGATATGAGTGAAATTTTGTGGGAAGCTTCGTGACACAGTGATCTTTAGATCCAACGGTGGGATTATGGTTTCAACGGCTAATTTCTGAGATATTTTCATGTTTGCTGCTACACGTTAGTTGAACTCTACTACACATTGGATGAACTCCACCACAGTAATGGTAGAGTTTGGATGAACTCTACCAGACGTTGGATGAACTCTACCAAGCTATTGATGAACGCTAACAAGCTATGGGTGAATTCGATCACACTAAACTGAACTCTACTACACTAAAATGAACTCTACTACATGTAAGTGAATTCTAGTGTAATATTTCCCGTCGGGTCGTTTTCAAGACAGTGTTTTAGATCCAACGATGGGAGTATGGTTTCAACGGCTAGTTTCTGAGATATTTTTATGTTTGCTGCTACACGTTGATTGAACTCTACTACACATTGGATGAACTATACCACAGTAATGGTAGAGTTTGAATGAACTCTACCACACGTTGGATGAACTCTACGAAGCCATGGATGAACTATACCAAGCTATGGGTGTACTCTATCACACTAAACTGAACTCTACTACACTAAAATGAACTCTACTACATGTAAGTGAATTCTAGTGTAATATTTCCCGTCGGTCGTTTTCAAGACAGTGTTTGAACTTTTAAACGTATTCCGATATAAGTGAAATTTTGCTGGAAGTTTTCTAACCCAATAATCTTTAGATCTAACGATGGGAGTATGGTTTCAACGGCTAGTTTCTGAGATATTTTTATGTTTGCTGCTACATGTTGATTGAACTCTAGTACACATTGGATGAACTTTACCACAGTAATGGTAGATTTTGAATGAACTCTACCACACGTTGGATGAACTCTACTAAGCCATGGATGAACTATACCAAGCTATGGGTGTACTCGATCACACTAAACTGAACTCTACTACACTAAAATGAACTCTACTACATGCAAGTGAATTATAGTGTATTATGTTTTGTCGGATCGTTTTCAAGATAGTATTTGAACCTTTGAACGTGTTCCGATATAAGTGAAATTTTGCGGGATACTTCGTGACACAGTGGGCTTTAGATCCAACTGTGGGATTTTGGTTTCAACGGCTAGTTTCTGAGATATTTTAATGTTTGCTGCTACATGTTGGTTGAACTCTACTACACATTGGATGAACTCTACCACAGTGATGGTAGAGTTTGTATGAACTCTACCACACGTTGGATGAACTCTACAAAGCTATGGGTGAACTATATCAAGCTATGGGTGAACTCTATCACACTAAACTGAACTCTACTACACTAAAATGAACTCTACAACATATAAGTGAATTCTAGTGTAATATTTTCCGTCGGGTCGTATTCAAGACAATGTTTGAACCTTCAAACGTTTTCCGATCTGAGTGAAATTTTGCAGGAAGCTTTCTGACCCAGTGCTCTTTAGATCCAACGACGGGATTATGGTTTCAACGGCTAGTTTCTGAGATATTTTGATATTTGCTTCTACACGTTAGTTGAACTCTACTACACATTAGATGAACTCTACCAGACGTTGGACGAACTCTACCAAGCTATTGATGAACGCTACCAAGCTATGGGTGAATTCGATCACACTAAACTGAACTCTATTACACTAAAATGAACTCTACTCATGTAAGTGAATTCTAGTGTAATATTTTACGTCGGGTCGTTTTCAAGACAGTTTTCGAACCTCCAAACGCGTTCCAATGTGAGTGAAATTTTGCGGGAAGCTTTCTGACCCAGTTATCTTTAGATCCGACAATGGGATTATGGTTTTAATGGCAAGTTTCTGAGATATTTGGATATTTGCTGCTACACGTTAGTTGAACTCTACTACACATTGGATGAACTCTACCACAGTAATGGTAGAGTTTGGATGAACTCTACCAGACGTTGGATGAAGTCTACTAAGCCATGGATGAACTATACCAAGCTATGGGTGTACTCGATCACACTAAACTGAACTCTACTACACTAAAATGAACTCTACTACATGCAAGTGAATTATAGTGTATTATGTTTTGTCGGATCGTTTTCAAGATAGTATTTGAACCTTTGAACGTGTTCCGATATAAGTGAAATTTTGCGGGATACTTCGTGACACGGTGGGCTTTAGATCCAACTGTGGGATTTTGGTTTCAACGGCTAGTTTCTGAGATATTTTGATGTTTGCTGCTACATGTT
Source organism: Lepidium sativum (assembly GCA_023374145.1). NCBI lineage: Eukaryota > Viridiplantae > Streptophyta > Magnoliopsida > Brassicales > Brassicaceae > Lepidium > Lepidium sativum. The sequence continues at coordinate 13,232 of JAKUCM010009728.1, read as the reverse complement.
GGTTGAACTCTACTACACATTGGATGAACTCTACCACAGTGATGGTAGAGTTTGTATGAACTCTACCACACGTTGGATGAACTCTACAAAGCTATGGGTGAACTATATCAAGCTATGGGTGAACTCTATCACACTAAACTGAACTCTACTACACTAAAATGAACTCTACAACATATAAGTGAATTCTAGTGTAATATTTTCCGTCGGGTCGTATTCAAGACAATGTTTGAACCTTCAAACGTTTTCCGATCTGAGTGAAATTTTGCAGGAAGCTTTCTGACCCAGTGCTCTTTAGATCCAACGACGGGATTATGGTTTCAACGGCTAGTTTCTGAGATATTTTGATATTTGCTTCTACACGTTAGTTGAACTCTACTACACATTGGATGAACTCTACCAGACGTTGGACGAACTCTACCAAGCTATTGATGAACGCTACCAAGCTATGGGTGAATTCGATCACACTAAACTGAACTCTATTACACTAAAATGAACTCTACTCATGTAAGTGAATTCTAGTGTAATATTTTACGTCGGGTCGTTTTCAAGACAGTTTTTGAACCTCCAAACGCGTTCCAATGTGAGTGAAATTTTGCGGGAAGCTTTCTAACCCAGTGATCTTTAGATCCGACAGTGGGATTATGGTTTTAATGGCAAGTTTCTGAGATATTTGGATATTTGCTGCTACACGTTAGTTGAACTCTACTACACATTGGATGAACTCTACCACAGTAATGGTAGAGTTTGGATGAACTCTACCAGACGTTGGATGAACTCTACCAAGCTATGGATGAACTCTACCAAACTATGGGTGAATTCTATCACACTAAACTGAACTCTACAACACTAAAATGAACTCTACTACATGTAAGTGCTTTCTAGTGTAATATTTTTCGTCGGGTCATTTTCAAGATAGTTTTCGAACCTTCAAACGCGTTCCAATCTGAGTGAAATTTTGCGGGAAGCTTTCTGACCCAGTGATCTTTAGATCCCACGACAGGATTATGGTTTCAACGGCTAGTTTCTGAGATATTTTGATGTTTGCTACTACATGTTGGTTGAACTCTACTACACATTGGATGAACTCTACCACAGTAATGGTAGAGTTTGGATGAACTCTACCACACGTTGGATGAACTCTACCAATTTATGGATGAACTATACCAAGCTATGGGTGAACTCTATCACACTAAACGGAACTCTACTACACTAAAATTAACTATACTATATGTAAGTGAGTTATAGTGTATTATGTTCCATCGGATCTTTTTCAAGACAGTGTTGGAACCTTTAAATGTGTTCTGATATGAGTGAAATTTTGCGGGAGGCTTCGTGACACAGTGGTCTTCTTAGATCCAACAGTGGAATTATGTTTTCAACGGCTAATTTCTGAGATATTTTCATGTTTGCTGCTACACGTTAGTTGAACTCTACTACACATTGGATGAACTCTACCACAGTAATGGTAGAATTTGGATGAACTCTAACAGACGTTGGATGAACTCTACCAAGCTATTGGATGAACTCTACCAGGCGTTGGATGAACTCTACCAAGCTATGGATGAACTCTACCAAACTATGGGTGAATTCTATCACACTAAGCTGAACTCTACTACACTAAAATAAACTCTACTACATGTAAGTGAATTCTAGTGTAATATTTTTCGTCGGGTCGTTTTCAAGACAACTTTCGAACCTACAAACGCGTTCCAATCTGAGTGAAATTTTGCGGGAAGCTTTCTGACCCAGTGATCTTTAGATCCAACAGCGGGATTATGGTTTCAACGGCTACTTTCTGAGATAATTCGATTTTTGCTGCTACACGTAGGTTGAACTCTACTACACATTGGATGAACTCTACCCTAGTAATGGTACACTTTGGATAAACTCTAACACGTTGGATGAACTCTACTAAGCCATGGATGAACTAAACTAAGCTATGGGTGAACTCTATCACAATAACCTGAACTCTATTACACTAAAATGAACTCTACTACATGTAAGTGAATTCTAGTGTAATATTTTCCGTCGGGTCATTTTCAAGATAAAGTTTGAACATTTAAACATGTTTCGATATGAGTGAAATTTTGTGGGAAGCTTCGTGACACATTGATCTTTAGATCCAACGGTGGGATTATGGTTTCAACGGCTAGTTTCTGAGATATTTTGATGTTTGCTACTACATGTTGGTTGAACTCTACTACACACTGGATGATCTCTACCACAGTAATGGTAGAGTTTAGATGAACTCTACCACACGTTGGATGAACTTTACCAATTTATGGATGAACTATACCAAGCTATGGGTGAACTCTATCACACTAAACTGAAATTTACTACACTAAAATTAATTATACAATATGTAAGTGAATTATAGTGTATTATATTCCGTCGGATCGTTTTCAAGACAATGTTAAAACCTTTAAACATGTTCCGATATGAGTGAAATTTTGCGGGAGGCTTCGTGACGCAGTGGTCTTTAGATCCAACGGTGGAATTATGTTTTCAACGGCTAATTTCTGAGATATTTTGATGTTTGCTGCTACATGTTAGTTGAACTCTACTACACATTGGATGGACTATACCACAGTAATGGTAGAATTTGGATGAACTCTACCAGACGTTGGATGAACTCTACCAAGCTATGGATGAACGTTAGCAAGCTATAGGGGAATTCGATCACACTAAACTGAACTCTACTACACTAAAATGAACTCTACTACATGTAAGTGAATTCTAGTGTAATATTTTCCGTCGGGTCGTTTTCAAGACAGTGTTTGAACCTTCAAACGTGTTCTGATCTGAGAGAAATTTTGCGGGAAGGTTTCTAACCCAATAATCTTTAGATCCAATGATGGGAGGATGGTTTCAACGGCTAGTTTCTGAGATATTTTTATATTTGCTGCTACACGTTGATTGAACTCTACTACACATTGTATGAACTTTACCACAGTAATGGTAGAGTTTGAATGAACTCTACCACACGTTGGAGGAACTCTACTAAGCCATGGATGAACTCTACCAAGCTATGGGTGAACTCTATCATACTAAACTGAAGTCTACTACACTAAAATGAACTCTACTACATGTAAGTAAATTCTAGTGTAATATTTACCGTTGGTTCGTTTTTAAGACAGAGTTTGAACCTTTAAACATGTTCCAATCTGGGTGAAATTTTGCGGGAAGGTTCGTGACCCAGTGACCTTTAGATCCAGTGGTGGGATTATAGTTTCAATGGCTAGTTTCTGAGATATTTTGATGTTTGCTGCTACACGTTGGTTGAACTCTACTACACATTGGATGAACTCTACAACAGTAATGGTAGAGTTTGGATGAACTCTACCACACGTTGGATGAACTCTACCAAGCTATAGATGAACTCTATCAAGCTATGGGTGAACTCTATCACACTAAACTGAACTCTACTACACTAAAATGAACTCTACTTCATGTAAGTGAATTCTAGTGTAATATTTTCCTTCGGTTCGTTTTCAAGACAGTGTTTGAACCTTCAAACGTGTTCTGATCTGAGAGAAATTTTGCGGGAAGGTTTCTAACCCAATAATCTTTAGATCCAACGATGGGAGGATGGTTTCAACGGCTAGTTTCTGAGATATTTTTATATTTGCTGCTACACGTTGATTGAACTCTACTACACATTGTATGAACTTTACCACAGTAATGGTAGAGTTTGAATGAACTCTACCACACGTTGGAGGAACTCTACTAAGCCATGGATGAACTCTACCAAGCTATGGGTGAACTCTATCATACTAAACTGAAGTCTACTACACTAAAATGAACTCTACTACATGTAAGTAAATTCTAGTGTAATATTTACCGTTGGTTCGTTTTTAAGACAGAGTTTGAACCTTTAAACATGTTCCAATCTGGGTGAAATTTTGCGGGAAGGTTCGTGACCCAGTGACCTTTAGATCCAGTGGTGGGATTATAGTTTCAATGGCTAGTTTCTGAGATATTTTGATGTTTGCTGCTACACGTTGGTTGAACTCTACTACACATTGGATGAACTCTACAACAGTAATGGTAGAGTTTGGATGAACTCTACCACACGTTGGATGAACTCTACCAAGCTATAGATGAACTCTATCAAGCTATGGGTGAACTCTATCACACTAAACTGAACTCTACTACACTAAAATGAACTCTACTTCATGTAAGTGAATTCTAGTGTAATATTTTCCTTCGGTTCGTTTTCAAGACAGTGTTTCAAAATTAAACGTGTTCCGATCTAGGTGTTATTATGCGGGAAGCTTTGTGACATAGTATTCTTCAGATCCAACGGTGGGATTATGGTTTCAACGGCTGGTTTTTGAGATATTTCGATGTTTTCATGGCTGTTCGCTGATCTTAGTTGAGCTTGGTGGAGTTATGAATTCTAGTGTATTATGTTTTGTCAGGTCATTTTCAAGACAGTGTTTGATCCTTCAAACGCATTCCGATCTGAGTGAAATTTTGCGGGAAGCTTCGTGATCCAGTGATCGTTAGATCCAATGGTGGGATTATGGTTTCAACAGCTAGTTTCTTAGATATTTTGATGTTTTCATGCCGGTCTCAAATTCATTCATACAAAATCGAAAAACCCATAAAGGGAAAGTAGAAGAGGAAAAAGACGACGAGGACGGCGACAAGAAAAAGAAGAAGAAGAAGAAGAAGAAGAAGTAGACGAGAAATAAAAAGAAAGAGAAGAAAAAGAAGAAAAAGAAGAAAATGAATAAAATGAAGAAAATGAGAAGAACGATAGAAGAAGACTTTTTTTTAATTAAAAGGGTGTAATTGTAATTACACCATTTGTTTCATTTTTTTTTCCAACAAAAACTATTTCTGTAATTAGAGCATACTTTTGCTCTATTTGAGCAATTCTTTATTTTTTTATAATAATTTGTTAATTCTCTTAGCTTAGGGTTCTTTTCTTAAATAAAGACTCATACGAATGTATTAAACGATAGTGCAAAATAAAAGACACACTTATTTAAGAGACTCTTGTTCATTCAGAGGCTCTCCTATCATTAGCCACTTTTATCAACGATTCCAGACTTATCACATAACAGCCCAAAGGAGTGTTGAATAATCCAAATCTGAAATCTTTGCAGAAAATCCATCGGTGGTTTGTCAGTCAACCTAGCAATAATAATACTCCAATCTTCATAAGTCCACGCACCAGCATCTAGAACAGAGAGCTAATTTGTTCCTGAGTCAAACACAAACTAGAATTGAAAATTAAATTTGATTTTGGATCAAGTTTAATGACTAGCCAAAATTATAAAATAATTAGTTATTGGGCCTAACCCAAAATATTAATTCAAGTTCTAGAATTTTTCTAGAATCATCTTCCACCTATTTAGAATAGAATCTAGATATTTTCATAGAAATGTATAGATAATTGTAATAAAATAATCAAGATATTATAGTAGAATTTTCTAGATTTAGCATTAAAATATATTAGATATTTTGTACTTTAGAGGCTATAAATACATGCTTAAGCCTTTCATTTGTAATCAACAAGTTCCAAGTTAAAAAAATCAAGTTATAAAAGAGTTTCAAAAACTTGTCTTCTTCCAAAACTTTTCTTCTTTCCACTTCCTAAATATTTCTTCTCTTCCATAAATTCTTAACCATTTTTCTCATCACCTCCAAATATTTCCTTCCAACAAAGTGGTATCAGAGCAAGACGATTCTCTTAAAATGACGAGTAACAGTGTTCCCTTCCAAAATCCGATGCTCACAAAGAGCAACTATGAGAATTGAAGTTTAAGGATGAAGGTTATCCTAGGAGCACATGATGTGTGGAGATAGTCGAGAAAGACTTCGTCGAACCAGAGAATGAAGCTGGTTAATCTCAAACTCAAAAGGATAGTTTGAGAGACTCAAGAAAGAGAGACAAGAAGGCTCTCTCTCTAATCTATCAAGGATTAGATGAAGACATGTTCGAGAAGGTCATTGAAACAAGGTCGGCCAAAGAAGCATGGGACAAGTTTCGTACATCTTACAAAGGTGCTGACAGTTACTAATAACCTAAAGAGAAATGGTGAGAAGTTAGATGATGTGAGAATCATGGAGAAGGTTCTTCGATCGTTGGATCTGAAGTTTGAGCATATTGTCACCGTCATTGAAGAAACAAAGGATTTGGAGGCCATGACAAAGGAGTAATTTCTTGGGTCTGTACAAGCTTATGAAGAAAAAAAAAAGGAAGAAGGAAAATATTATCGAACGAGTACTTAAAATGCAGGTTGATAAAAGGAAAGAAGAAAGCGGACAAATTCATCAAAGATGGGGAGGCAGTCAAGTCCGACGAAGAGGTCGTGGATATGGAAATGGACGAGAATGGAGGCACAATGAAGACAACACCAACCAAAGAGGAGGAAACACATCAAGAGGTCGTGGGAGAGGAAGTCAAAAATCAAGGTACGATAAGTCAAAAATTAAATGTTATAATTGCGGAAATTTTGGACATTATACCTCTGAATGCAAAGCTCCGGAATACAATATAGTTGAAGAAAAGTCCAATTTCGTTGAAGAAAGAAGCTATGAAGATGATATGCTACTAATGGCTTACAAGAAGGATGAACAAGATGATGTTCATAAGTGGTACCTTGAAAGTAGTGCAAGCAACCACATGTGCGGGCAAAGAAGCATGTTTGTGGAGCTTGATGAATCAAAAGGAGAAAACATGGCTTTAGGAGATGAATCGAAGATGGAGGTGAAGGGTAAAGGAAATATTCTCATCCGATTAAAAATGCAGATCATTAATTTATTTCCAACGTTTACTATAGTCCAAGCATGAAGACCAACATCTTGAGCCTAGGAAACTCTTGGAGAAAGGTTATGATATCAAACTAAAATGTAATAACCTTTTTATGAGAAACCATGTCGGAAATCTCATTACCAAGGTCCCTATGTCAGGATATAGAATGTTTGTCCTTAACATTCAAAACAACATCCCACGATGTCTCAAGATGTACTACAAGGAGGAGTCTTGGCTTTGGCATCTTCGATTCGGACATCTCAATTTTGGAGGATTAGAGCTACTTTCCAAGAAGGAGATGGTGAGAGGGTTGCCTTGCATAAACCATCCAAATCAAGTGTGTGAAGGGTGTTTACTTGGAAAGCAATTCAAGATGAGTTTTCCAAAGGAGTCAAGCACACTAGTTCGAAAGCCATTAGAACTCAGTGTATGGCCTGATAAAACCAAGATCACTCGGAAAAAGTAACTGCTTCCTTCTCTTTATCGATGATTTTTCACGAAAAACATGGGTATATTTTTTAAAGGAAAAATCAGAGGTTTTTGAAAACTTCAAAAAACTCAAAGACTTTTTCGAGAAGGAAAGTGGACTTGTGATCAAAGCCATGAGATCCGATCGTGGATGAGAGTTCACATCCAAGGAATTTCAGAAGTATTGTGAAGATAACGGCATTCGAAGACAGTTAACGGTGCTAAGTTCCCCTCAACAAAATGGAGTGGCGGAAAGGAAAAATATAACAATCCTTAAGATGGCAAGAAGCATGCTCAAAAGTAAGAAATTACCAAAGGAGTTGTGGGCGGAAGCGGTCGCATGTACGGTGTATCTATCAAACCGGTCTCAAACAATAAGCATATCGGGAAAAACACCACAAGAAGCTTGGATCGGGAGAAAGGCCGGTGTTTCCCATCTAAGAGTCTTTGGAAGCCTTGATCATGCTCGTGTACCGGATGAAAAGCGGAGCAAGCTAGATGACAAAAGTGAGAAGTATATCTTCATTGGTTACGACGCCAACTCCCAAGGCTAGAAACTCTACAATCCTGATACAAAGAAGATGATCACTAGTCAAAATGTCATCTTTGATGAAGAAGGAGAATGAGATTGGAAATCAAGTGAAGAAGACTATAACTTCTTTCCATTTGAAGAAGATGTCACGGAGCAACCAATAGAGGAGCAAGCTATACCACCAAGTTCACCAACCACAAGTCCTTAAGGAGAAGAAAGGTCGAGCAAAAGGAATCCACATTTTAGAAGCCTATAAGACCTTTACGAGGTAACTGAAAATCAAGACAATCTTACCTTGTTTTGTCTATTTGCGGATTGCGAGCCCATGAATTTTGAAGAAGCCATGAAGAAGAAGACTTGGAGAAATGCAATGGATGAAGAGATTAATGCGATACGAAAGAACGATACATGGGAGTTAGCTTCACTTCCAAATGAGCACAAGGAAATCGGTGTGAAGTGGGTGTATAAAACGAAGAAGAACTCTAAAGGAGAATTTGAAAGACACAAGGCAAGATTGGTGGCAAAAGGCTATAGTCGAAGACCTATAATTGACTATGACGAGGTATTTGCTCTTCTTGCCCGTATAGAAACTGTTAGACTAATCATTTCATTGGCAACTCAAAGTAGTTGGAGGATACATCAAATGGATGTCAAATCAGCCTTCTTAAATGGAGATCTTGATGAAGAAGTTTACATTGAGCAACCACAAGGCTACATAATCAAAGGAGAAGAAGACAAAGTATTAAGGTTAAAGAAGGCGCTTTATGGGTTAAAACAAGCCCCAAGAGCTTGGAACACTAGAATTGATAAGTACTTCAAGGAGAAAAACTTCATCAAGTGTCGATATGAGCATGCACTCTATATCAAAAATCAAAACAATGATATATTGATTGCATGCTTGTATGTAAATGACTTGATATTCACTAGAAGTGATCCAAGCATGTTCGAGGAATTCAAGAAAGAGATGACGAAGGAGTTTGAGATTACCGATATTGGACTTATGTCTTACTATCTCGGAATTGGAGTGAATCAAGGAGATAATGGAATATTCATCACTTAAGAAAGTTCTGCGAAAGAGGTACTTAAAAGGTTCAAGATGGATGACTCAAAATCCCGTGAGCACATCAATGGAATGTGGAACCAAGTTTTCAAAACACGAGGAAGGAGAGAGTGTAGATCCAACACTCTTTAAGAGCTTGGTTGGAAGCTTGCGTTACTTAACATGCACAAGACTTGATATCTTGTATGCGGTCGGAGTTGTTAGTTGTTACATGAAGCATCCAACAACAACTCATTTGAAGGCGGCAAAGAGGATTTTTCGCTATATCAAGGTACCATGGACTTTGGCTTGTACCACTCTACCTCTATCGATTACAAGTTTGTTGAATATAGCGATAGCGATTGGGGAGGAGACATAGATGACCGAAAAAGCACAAGTGGCTTTGCGTTCTTCAATGGAGATACCGTTTTCACATGGATGTCTAAGAAGCAACCAATTGTCACCCTTTCTACTTGTGAAGCAGAGTATGTAGCGGCTACATCATGTGTTTGTCATGCTATTTGGCTATGAAATTTACTAAAGGAGTTAAGTTTACCACAAGAGGAGCCAACAAAGATCTTCGTGGACAACAAATCAGCAATAGCTTTGGCCAAGAATCCAATTTTCCATGATCAAAGTAAGCACATCAACACCCATTATCATTACATCGGAGAATGTGTTGCAAATAAGGATGTGAAATTGGAGTATGTGAAAACAAATGATCAAGTGGCCGATACTTTTACCAAGCCTCTTAAGCGTGAAGACTTTATCACGATGAGAAGTTTGCTTGGAGTAGCAAAATCAAGTTTAAGAGTGGGGGTGTTGAAAATTAAACTTAATTTTGGGTCAAGTTTAATGATTAGCCAAAATTATAAAATAATTAGTTATTGGGCCTAACCCAAAATATTAACCCAAGTTCTAGAATTTTTCTAGAATCATCTTCTACCTCTTTAGAATAAAAATCTAGATATTTTCATAGAAATGTCTAGATAATTGTAATATAAATAATTAGGATATTATAGTAGAATTATCTAGATTTATGATTAAAATATTCTCGATATTTTGTACTTTGGAGGCTATAAATATCCTTTCATTTGTAATCAACAAGTTCTAGGTTAAAAAAAAATCAAGTTATAAAAGAATTTCAAAAACTTCTTTTCTTCCAAAAGTTTTCTTCTTTCTACTTCCTAAATATTTTTTCTCTTCCATAAATTCTTAAAAAATTTCATCACCTCCAAATATTTCCTTCCAACAAATTTCTGGTTGGACAAGGCATAACCACGACATCTATCATAGGTACACCAAATTCTATGCATGTCGTGAATAAAGCTCGACATCCTCTGAGTTGTTGGAATAAGAAATCTCCCAATGAAACTACAATTATTATGTTTAATAACACTATCCTTCAAGGCACACTTCACCTTAATGAGTTTGTTATCTTTAATAGTCATCATGCTTAGAGTTGTATCAATGAACTTAGAATTCGAGGATGATAAGAAGAGAGACGAACACAACACAATATAGCGGCGGCTAAGAGCCGGTTCTTCTAACTAAAATGCATTTTTGATTTAATTAAATCTAATTAATTCCTAAGAACTCCAATTAGAGACTCCATTGAAACTGCTCTCAGAATCAAGTAAGGAAAGAAAAATGAAATAAAATAACTCAAATCCTGAGAATTATAGGAACTTCTCGGTAAAATTCATTCTAAAACCCTAAGGTCGAAAACTCTAAGAGAACTAGAGAATTCTAAACTCTGTGAGGGAGAATTTTTCTTTTTTGAAATCTGTCGATTGTTGCTATAGTATTTTTGAAAGATCAAATCTATTATAACCAAAATATTTTAGAAATATACATATATTTTTAGTGGTGTTCTAAAAATTGGGTTAAATGGACATTATCTGACTTAATTTTTGTGTATTTAGATATATTAGACAGACATTTCGGAAAAAAAATCCAAACAAAAATATTATAAAATAATAATAATAAAAAGATGTTTTATGAAAATATCAATAATTTATTTAAATGTTCGTATTATGTTTTAGAAATTATTTATTAAAAATGAATTATAAATCATGTTATTCGATCATTTGAATACTAATTTCTAGCGACTCGATTATAAGAACTACACGCAGCGTTTTACTAGTAACATACGTCATGTAGAGACGTATACCGAGAAAGAGAATCTTTGATGCCTCCGTCACGGCAAAACCACATAAAGCTTATCTCTCTCCCCTGCCCCCTAAACTATCTTTGAAACCACTAATTTTTCTACTCTCTCTTTGATTCTCATTCTCATTTGTACCCAAGGAAAGATCAAATGGCGGTTCATATTCAGAACCCTAACTTTTTCAACACTCATCATTTCCGATCATCTCTTACTTCTTTTGCCTCTGCATCACCTGCTTCATTTCTCTTCTCTAGATACTCTCCTGCAAAATATCACAGCTTCATCTGCAAATCCAATGACAAAGATGTATCCTTTTTACTTTCTTTCAACTCCTAACTGAATCGTTACACAAAAAGAAAACCTTGAGAACTAATTGTCGTTTCTTCTTTTGAAAGGACTATCTCATTGATGCTCCTGTTTCTATTGGAGATGGATTCTCTTTCAGTGGAGGTTATTATAACCACAAACTATCCCTTTTGGTGTTTAATTTGGGAAGACTAAATCTTGTTTCTGCGCAGGAAAGTATTCAGATCAACCGAGTCCATCAGATGAGTGGTTGAAGCAAGGAAAATGGGTAAATAAAGGTTTCTTCTACTTTCCTTTTAATGCATAGTTTGATTGGACATAGCGATTCTGCAATTTTCAGGTTAAAGCTCACAGAGTTGGTGGATCTGGTGTAGAAGCAAAGGATCCCATTTTTGGACTAACAATGGGTGCTAGCTCTCAGGCTTCCAAAGATCTTTTCCGGTCAGTACACTTGACAATATAACTTCTCTCTTAATTATCTTGCACAGTCATGGCTTTAAGGGAGCTATGTTTTTGTTTTCATAGATGGTTTTGTGTAGAATCCGGTAGTCCAAATAGTCCTCCTGTTATACTGATCCATGGATTCCCATCTCAGGTAATTTTGCTTCGAAAAATTGTTCTTACTGCGATTAGCTTGCAGAGAATTTGAGCTTTTTTGTGTGGCTAGGCATACTCTTACCGGAAAGCTCTGCCCGTTCTTTCAAAGAACTACCGCGCCATTGCTTTAGATTGGCTAGGTAACTTCTCTTCCTGAAAGTTTTTTCTTTTTTAATGATTCACTAGCTGTATTTCCCTTTGTAATGATAGGATTTGGATTTTCTGACAAGCCTCAGGCTGGCTATGGATTCAACTATACATTGGACGGTAAGGTGCTCTGAATCCCCACTTGAGAATCCGAGAATTCTGATTTATAAGAAGATTTGGTTTTTTTCTTTTTGCGGCTTTGCAGAGTTTGTGTCATCACTTGAGTCATTCATTGATGAAGTAACTACCAGTGAGGTATCAATTGTGGCGCAGGTAGGTAATTTATCTTCATTTCTCACTGAGGAAACAGTATACAGATTTGTCAGTATTGATTTCTAGTCTCTGGTGGCTTTGTCAGGGCTACTTCTCAACTGCTGTCGTAAAATATGCAAGAAACAGACCAGAGAAGATCAAGAATCTCATACTCTTGAATCCTCCTGTAAACAATGAATCTGCAAAACATAACCAACACCAAAACCATTTACTTTCGTCTATTGATCAAAACTAACTTAGAACTTGTATATGCGGTTTCAGCTCACACCCCAACATGCTAAACTTCCATCAACCTTGTCAGTATTCAGCAACTTTTTGCTAGGGGAGATTTTCTCTCAGGTTGGTTTCATCGAAGTTCCTTTTTTTTTTTTACCCCTGAAAAGGTTCTGTACAATTAATTCCTGATTTATACAAAACCAATAGGATCCTCTAAGAGCAAGTGACAAGCCTTTTGACAAGTTGTGGTCCTTACAAAATGAAAGAAGACGATGCAATGGTTTACCGAAGACCATATCTCACCTCAGGTTCTTCTGGTTTTGCCCTCAACGCCATCAGCAGAGCCATGAAGAAGGATCTTAAGGTTCATAAAGCTTCCCCACTTCCCCATGTCTATAAGATTTCCTGGAAAAAAATCAAGATTTGAAGTTGAAATCTGGAAAAAATTGGTATATCATTAGAACTTTTACCTGACAGAGATATGCAGAAGAGATGAGGACATCACTGATGGATAAAAATTGGAAAATCCCGATCACTGTGTGCTGGGGACAGCGAGACAGGTGGCTGAGCTATGAGGGAGTTGATGAGTTCTGTAAGAGTTCGGGACATAACCTCGTCGAACTGCCAAATGTACCCTGACCATTTCCTTTTATCCGTGAAACAATGCTAGAAAATGTAGCTAATATGAACCGACTTTGTCCTCCTCAGGCTGGCCATC
>JAKUCM010009727.1:0-15546 GCA_023374145.1 Lepidium sativum | reverse complement strand
AATTTGTATCTAGAAATTATGGATTATCTGTTAATGAATAGGATGAAGTATGTGTTGCAATTTTGTGATGGAATATATATGTGGTTGGATTCTATATTGATAAAGTCGTAACAATCATATACTATTAATTATTGTACATATAAATATTATTAGTCGACTATAGTATTAAAAATAAATAATGTAGGATATTAAAATATAACGAAAAGTATGTTTAATTAAATAACTAAAGACCTGGAAGTTGGCTCAAGTTTATAAATCATACGACGAACCTATAAATTACATTAAAACTAAATGATTTAATCTGTATTATATTACTATGGACTATTATAACTTTTTTAATTAATTGGAAAGGTCCAAATTTTATATGTAACAATTCTTCGTGATCCATATTTTGGGTTAAAATACTTTTTAGGATTTTACAATGGTATTTTTATAATATCTTACAGAGTTTATGTTATTTTTGTTATTTTCTGTTTTTAATATCTTACATAAAATTTAGGTTATCTTTTTTACATTCTCCGTTAAAATATTAGATCGAAAAGGTCTAAATTTTGTATATGAAAATTGTTGGTGATCTCTTAATAAATTGGGTTAAAATATTTGTTAGAATTTTATAATAGCATTTGTTATGATATCTTATAAAATTCAGGTTATATATATATATATATATATTTATCTTCTTTTAATATAATAGACATGTTATAAAGCTTAATTTATAATTACTTAAACTTATAATAAAATAAGTTTCTGATATATGATTGTGTAAGCATAAGTATAATTATTTTATACTCTTTATTACCAATTATATATATAGGTGGTAATTTATATCAGTGGTTTATCAATTAAAGTTTATATGTTCAAATAACCATGTAATCTGAACTATATATAACGTGTTTTTTTTTTCGATTTTTATTGTGTTTATTTATTAATATTAACTATATTAATTCGGCTAAATTATATGCATCAATTTTTAAAATAAAACTAAGTTAACATCATTTTTAAAGTTGATGTTAAAACACTGATAAGATATATCATTTTTATAAATGATTTTTTTTTTGTAGATGACAAGGATGATATAAATTATGGAAGATACAAAGAGTCATTCGCTTTCTCTCTTGCTGAACGAGCAAGAGAGTTCGCTTTATGATTCAACTTTCTAGGAACAACATATATGGAGAAACTAGAAAACACCGAACGTAACCTGCAAAAATCCTCTTGATAGGGCAAAAAAGCTGGCCACTCCTCTGGGTAGTTGAAAATCTTTAGTACCGTCTCACAATCCGTCAGGACCTCCACCTCCATAATATTTTCCGTCGTTATGGAATCCATCGCCCAAAGAACTGCTTCCACCTCTGAATGTAGGGCCGACAGGCGTCGATGGACTCCCCGAGCCCCCATAAGTTCTCCCTCCACCGAATCTGGAAAACAAAACCAACCAAAACCCGTCGTACAGTCTGTGTTCTTCCAGGATGCCTCCACAAAGCATTTGTAGCCAGTGAAACTATGATCAGATGTGGAGGGAAAAACTAATGGGGACTTTGACAAGGCATCGCTCTCTATAATTTTAGAAATGTTACCCTTGTCTGTTCTCCTTGCCCTAGACCACTCCTTGTAGTCCGCTCTGGCTTGAAGTAGTAGTTTCCCGGGATCTGAGGCCTTATTTGAAAAGCAATGTTCGTTTCTTGCCTTCCAAAGGACCCAAATTATCCATGGATATGTCTCAGTATCACCATTTACTGGTCGTCGCCAAAATAGGTAATCCAAATTTGTCCAGATGGACTCAGTTGGAAAGTGCTTAGGCGTTGACGGAATGTCTGATAGGGCCCACGTCTAGAGCGCTGGAGGACATTCAAAAAGCGCATGATTCACAGTTTCATTTTCGTATCCACATCGTGTACATCGTGTATCACATTGAATACCCCTAGAGGATAAATTTTGTTTTACCGCAACACACCCCTGAAGAACTTGCCATATAAAGTGTTTGATTTTAGATGGACAATCCAAAAGCCAGATCTGCCGAAATAGGTCTTGAGAATTTGGACCTGTGATCCGGTTAGATATAAGATTGTGATTTTCTTCTACTCGATACCTCGACTTAACAGAATATCTCCCCGTTTTATTGTGATTCCAACCCCAATAGTCTGGTTTGGATATCCGTGGAATTGGAATACCCAGAAATAATTGGGTATCTACCGGAGCAATATATTGTTTAATCAAAACTTCATTCCATGAATGTGTTCGATGGTCAATAAACTGATCCACCGTCATATCAGGAAATAAAGGCAAACATAGCTCCTTTGTCGGACGAGGTACCGTATCTGGGATCCAGGAATCCTTCCAGATCCTAGTAGTCTTACCGTCTCCAATCCTCATGATGAGACCTTTGGAAAGTAAAGATCTAGCTGAGATCAAACTTCTTCATCCATATGACGGAGAACCAACCGATGACGCTGTCATAGGACAGGCATTGTGAAATATCTCCCTTTCATTACTCTTGCCAGGAGGGAAGCAGGACCTTCAATTAGTCTATATAGTTGTTTAGCCAAAAATGCTGAATTAAAGTTTTCAAGATCACGGAAACCGAGACCTCCTTCTGATTTCGGTAAACAAAGTTTTTTCCATTTTTTCCAGTGAATGCCTTTAGAGGATTGATTTGTTGACCACCAAAAATTGGATACGGCCGAATTCAGATTATTTATGACCCATTTCGGGAGTCTATAACAAGACATAACGTATGTGGGCAAGGCCGTTAGAACGGAACGAAATAAAATTTCCTTACCCGCTTTGGAAAGGAATTTTGATGTCCAACTATTTACTCTTTCCTTGAGTTTCCCAGTAACAAATGCAAAAACTTTCATTTTTGCACCACTCATATCCTCCGGAATCCATAGATAAGCTCCCATACCTCCTACCTTTGAAATTCCTAAAATCTGTTGTAATTCTATTTTATTTGTCTTCGATACAGCATGACCAAACTGTATGGAAGATTTATCAAAATTAATTTGTTGCTCCGACACCATCTCATACTCTTTAAATATACGAAGTATAGACTAGACTTCATCAATTGTGGCCTTGCAAATTTTTATAAATGATTTAAATTTATATTTTGTGTCGATTGTTTGATAAATGATGTAAATCAATATTATATTGTTTCAGTTTTATTTAACTGATGTAAAATATACATTAACATTGTTAATTTTTTATAAATTATATTAAATTATATATAATGTGTCATGTATTTATAAATGATTATATATAATGTTATTTATATAAATAATATAATATTATTGATGTAGTACGCATTTTTTTGGAGTGGAGCATATTTAATGTGTCAAGAGATAAGTGTGGATTTCAGATTACGATATTAAGACAATTACTAAAATTTGTTTTGCTAACAACAAAGCCATTTTAGTATTACAGGACTTTTTTTTTACTAAAATGATTTTATGATATAATCTTTAATTCTAGACTAAGGTACTTGATTACATTTCAAGCAATTATAATGAATATTTAAAGGATGGTTTCAAGCAATTCTTGATTAAGGTCCTAGATTAGATTAGATACATCTTTTCTGGTGGTTTTTTGATGGTTTAGATGATCTAATATATTTAGTATTAAGAATTTGATTTATTTCTATTATAGATGAATTTTTTTAAAAAAAATTTCATTAGGTAGAATTTATGTTGGGTTATAGATATGGCTTTGTTTAGGTTTGACCATAAAAGCCGATACTCGAAATCCTAACCGAAACCGATTCAAAAAAAAGGAATCTAACCCAAGGAAATATTCGAACAGGTCCTATATTTATATATCCGAAAAACTAAAACCGAATCCGAACCAAAATCAAATCAAATTCGAATGGGTATCCAAAATATTTTTGTTAAATTTAAGTTTTTTATACTTATTTCTATTAAATCCTTACTTATTTTAAAATTTTATATAGATTTATATACAAATACTCAAACCTGAACCGAAATCCAATCTATACTCGACCCGAGTCCAACCCGAAAATACCCGAATGGGTCCTACTGAATAGAACCAAAAATCTGAAACTCGAAAAGACCTTACCCGAATCCGAACAAATACCCGAATGCCCAAACATAGTCTTGTTGATCAAATTGTTGACAAAAAAATAGTTTATTAGATTGTTAATCTAGTAGTTAAATTAACCAAACAGAATCTACGATACATCATACATCATACCGAAGATTTGCTGAATAACCATGTATTGACCATTATTTAAGAGAGTAATTATGGTAAGAAAGAGTTCAATGAACGATATAACTTCCATAAATTAATATTTTTAAAATTTAATTAAAAAAATTAGTTCCAAGTTGGATCAGTGTAAAATTTGTTCAAATTTAATAAATTAATAAAATTGTAATTATTTTAAAATTTCTATGTAAAAATATAGTTACAACGATATCATAAACTAATAATGATCTAAATTTGCACGCGCACATATATATATATAAGTTAATATATTTTAATATATATTATTTCTATTGTAATATTATTATAGAATGTCGAAATAAGATAGTTGAAGTCATTAATCATATATATATATATATGTATAATCTTGGCAATCTATAGTATATTATCTTTTAAATATTTAAAATTTATAGTTCCAAAATTACACAATTTATAACCTATAAAAGATTAATGTAAAATGGTTTCAATTTATTATTTTAAGGAAATTTTAACAACTAAAAATATTTTAAATTAACAAGATTAATTTAAAATAAACTAATATCTATAAATTACAAGAGCTGGATTTTTGTGAGAAGTGGATAAAATGTATTATGTGGTGTATAATCAGTGTGGAATACTCGACACTAATAAATGGGAATGTAGGGGGCGAGTTATTTCCCAAAGATATCTACGACAAGGGGACCATTTGTCTCCCTATCTATGTATTCTATGTACATAAGTCCTCATTGCTAAATTAAAATTAGCAGAACAACAACGACTCATAACTGGAATAAGAATAGCACAGGATAGCCCGACAGTGTCTAATTTACTCTTTGCGGATGATAGTCTGTTTTTTTGTAAAGCCTCCCGAGGGGAGGCAACACACATACAACATTCTCATAGAGTATGAATTAGTCTAAGGTCAGAAGATTAATTTTGATAAATCATCGATACAATTTGGCAAAACGGTGCCGGAGGATAGTAAATTTGTAGTCCAACAAATTTTGGGGATTAGGAATGTCGGGGGAATGGGAACGTATTTAGGCCTGCCAGAAAACATTAGCGGGTCTAAAGCGACATTTTTTGCTTTTGTGGGAAAATGATTGCAGGAAAGAATAAATAATTGGTCATCACGGTTTCTTTCCAAAGGGGGCAAGAAAATCCTGACCAACATATGTCATGACATGTTATAGATTACCCATGACTGTACTAAGGACAATTGATTCAGAAATAGCACGCTTCTGGTGAGAAAATTCGGAATCATCTCGAGGACTACATTGGAAAAAATGGCAGGAGTTATGCACACCAAAGTCCGTGGGAGGATTGGGGTTTCAGATTCTGGAGGATTTTAAAACAACACTTCTGGCTAAGCAATTATGGCGATTGCTAGAACATCCATATTCTCTTTTGGCTAAAGTGTTAAAAGGGAAATACAATAAGGATATGTGTTTGCTAATAACAAAACTGAAAGTGTCCCCATCATATGGATGGCGGAGCATTATATCTGCTCGTTTACTTATATCTAAAGGTATCATTCGAAAGATCAGAGATGGTAAGGAGATACGATTGTGGAAGGATGTTTGGATACCGAATATTAATCCAAGACCAGCGTTTTGGTTGAACTTGTACTTATTTCCAGATATGACGGTTGATCAATTCATTGATCATAGTACGACAGTTCTTTGATTCGAGAGATGCTAAATTGATATTAGTTATCACAATTTCGACAAGGAAGTGTAAGGATTATTGGGGGTGGCATTATACACAAACGAGAAGATACATGGTCAAATATGGATACAAAATAGCAGATGAGGGTTTATGTTTGGTAGACAGGAGGATCGGGCCATCATTTATGGCAATATATGAGACCATCTGAAAAAAAATTGTCCAAACAAGATTAAGCATTTTATTTGGAAAGTTATGGCAGGATGCGTTGCGGTTTATCAGAACCTAGTTAAGCGAGGACTGGGTAGTGATCCTCGCTGCACACGGTGTGGTGCGGAACTGGAGACTATAAATCATGTCTTATTTGAGTGCCCACCCGTCGTACAAGTGTGGGCAATGTCCTCGCTTCCGTCTGTGCCGGGGGTGTTCTCTTGAAATTCAGTATGGTATTATTTAGACTATATGTTTTGGCGGATTTCAAATCATGTCAACATAGATATGTTTCCATGGATTATTTGGCAAATCTCGAAAGCACAAAATATTTTTTGTTTTACAAACAAAGATTTAGATCCTCGATTGATTTAAAATAGAGCAGAATCAGACTATTTTCAATGGTTGGGGACCCGAAAAGACCTTACTAAACCATGTGACCGACATATCGACTTATATAAGTCACTTTTGATATTCCTTTCCACAACAGATCGAAGTTGCACAAGACACAAGTGTTTTGTGGACGCTTTCTGGAAAAACACCGACCAACATACAGGTTCCGGTTGGATTTGTTTTCCAGATTCAGTGGACGGGGTATTTACAACAACAAAACGGAGTCGTCGAAGTCTTTCGACTTTGCATGCAGAGGTGGAAGCAGTGATTTGGGCTTTGAGATCACTACAGGAGAGACACATCACTGAATTGGAGGTTTCGACGGAGTGTGAGACGGCGGTGCTGATCTTTGATCGCTCGGAGGAGTGGCCGGCATTTCTACTTTACCAGGAGGAGTACCCGTGACTGAGTTCTTCATTTTCTCTTTGCCTTTTATCAGTAATCCCTAGAGCTCTTAATCACAAAGCATATACGTTACCCTGTCTAGCTCGAGTATCTGTAAACGGTGTAGAATTGTAATTCTCTGTTTTTGGGTCTGTTTATCTAATATTGGATGTCATTGAAAAAAAATGATAAAATAATATCTTTCCAAAATTAATAATTTTTCTATATCACAATATATAACCATTTTAGCTATCATAAAAATAACCCTAACCTCAAAAACATTTCACGATCGAAAGCGTGATATTATACAATAGAAAGTACGATAGAATACTTCGCGACATTGAACATAAAAGTTATCAATCGGTTGATTATTAAAATATTATGTGAAAATTTATGACACGTGAGTTTTTTCTAGGCATGGATATTAAATCCAAAACTTGAAATTCAAACTAAAATTGATTCAAAAAGGAAGAATCAAACCAAACCCGATAAAATATTCGAATGGATCATATATTTATATACCCGAAAATCAAACTCGAACCTGCGAACTAAAATCGAATCAAGAACTGAATTAGCACCCCAAATATTTTTGTTAAATTTTTAGGCTTTTTATATATATTTCTATTAAAATTTTACTTATTTTAAATATATATATATATATATATATACAAATATCTAAATCCGATCTATATCCAAACCGAACCTGACCTGTAAAATAGAAATACTCGAACGGAATCTAAATCAATAAAATCAAAAAATCGAAACCTAAAAGACTCTGACTTAAACTTGAACGGTTATCCGAACAGGTACTCGAACTAGTTTTTTCTAACTAACTTCCGACACATTTTTTCCTTGTTGATAAAACTCCCGACGCTATTGTATTTAAGAGAAATTGAATGAGAAGGATTGAACTAAAATGCCTTACTTTCATTAAAGAGAAATAGTCTTTTAAATAGACTGAGAGCTTACAACAAACGAAATTTAAGCTACTAATCAACTAATCATGACTCACTTCCATAAACTATAAACTAGGAAGATTTATGGGAAAATTTCAAAAATTCCTTTTTTAATATATCCATTTTTAAAAGATATTGTTTCCTCTAGAAATTGGGTTAAGGAAATTGACAATAGGAGGTATTTTTTGAAAAATGACATTTTTCAAATTACTCGAGACTTATTCAATTACAGAAAAAGATATCAAAGATATGTCCGAGATATTTCAGGCTTTATTCATCATCCTCTCCTAAACTGAAATATTTTCATTCGATTTACTTCTCCTTTACGCATACTCCCATGACCCATCATGCTTCTCAAACACATCGAGTTTTACTACCTTAGTCATAATATCTGTAATATGATCTTTTGCAACACAATAACTAAGCTGAATGACTCATTCATTCACCAATTCTCTTAAATAATGAAATTTGACATTAATATGCTTACTCCTATTATGCATTACCAGATTCCTTGATAATTGTATGGTTGAACTGTTACCACAAAACACAGTTGTACCTTCTTCTTGCTGAAAACCAATTTCTCCCATGATGTTTTTGAGCTATACTGCTTGACAAGCACCAAAAGTTGCAGAAACGAATTTTGCTTCAATTGTGGAAAAAATTGCTATTGGTTGCTTAGACACCCACGATACTGCTTCTTCCCCCAACATGAAAACATATCTTGAGGTGCTTTTAGAATAATCAACGTTCCTGCATAATCACTGTCCATATACCCAACCAACTTTTGTTCTCCTCCAAACTTATATTGAATTCCAAATTTGTGTTCCTTGAATGTACCTTGGAATTTTTTTTTGCTGCTAACATATGATGTTCGTTTGGACTCTCCATGTACCTATTGACCAAATTTATTGAGTAAACTAAATCCGGTTTGTAGCAGTTAAGTACCTTAGGCTGCCAACAAATCACTTGAAAGTCCTTCGGTTGACTTCTTCTCGAGCTTTAACTTTCGTCAATTTGTTGCCAAGAATCATAGGATTTTTTACGGAATTGCTATCTTCCATATCGTCTTTCTTCAAGGTCTCTTCAGCGTATTTCTTGTACTTGATAAAGATACCTTGCTCATCTTGAATCACCTCTACACCCCAGAAGTATTTCATTTTTCCTAGATGAGTCATTGAGAATTCTTCCATCATCGTATCTTTAAATCTCTGGAGCATCTCTGTTGAATTTCTTGTGTATATAAGATCATCAACGTAGAAACTTACTATCAAACATCTCCCTTCTTCCTTTTTCACAAACAAAGTGTGTTCACAATAAAACGTTTTGAAACCTTCTTGTGGAAAAAACTTCTCAATGTGGTTGTACCAAGCTCTAGGTGCTTGTTTAAAGTCATACAAGTCCTTATAACCCTTCTTAACCTTATAAACTTTCTCTTATTCACCACTTATCACAAATTCTTTGGGCTGTTTCACATACATTTTTATCCTTCAACTCTCCATGAAAGAAAGTGTTCTTGATGTCTAACTAAAAGACGCTCCAACCCTTTTCTGTAGATGTACCTAGAATTACTCTTATAGTATCACATGTGGTTACTGGTGCAAAAAACCTCATGAAAATCCACTCCCTATTTCTGGTGATAACCCTTAGCAGCTAATCGTGCCTTGAACTTGTTTACTTCTCCATTCTCGTTGAGTTTTGTTTTGATTACTCATGTGACACCAATCACTTTAATTCCCAATGGTTGATCAACTAATTCCCAAGTGTTATTATTTTCTATGGATTGAATCTCTTTCTCCATAGCCTTTCTCCAAACTTCGAGTTTGGATGCTTCCTCAAAGCTTTCTGGATCATCTGATGATTTAAACATTGCATGAATTTCACCTTTTTCTTTGTATATGAAAAAGGCTTTAACTCCAGTTTCAAAGTCTTTAAGCCAGATCGGTCTTCCTGTTGTTCTCTTCAAACTGTCTCTTACAAGTGTTTGAGTTGTTGTACTTTGTGGTACTCTGTCTACCACAACATTATCATCTTCTGATTGTGTTGGTACTTTCTTTGTACCATTGTTCATATCTTCTGCAACTGGAGTTTTTTACTTCCCTGATTTTCTTTCAGATTCCTCCCAAACAAGCTCTTTTTCTTCTTGTTTATTCTTCCAGTCCCAACCTTTGTTCTCATCAGCTCTGAACATACCTACTTAACACAATCTTCTCAGTTTCTTGATTATACAAAGGATACACTTTTCATCAAGTTTAATCTTCTTTTCGTAAGAACTAATGCATATGTGTTGCTTCCAAATACTTTGAGTTGCTCTACGGATGGCTTTTGACTGCTTAACTTCTCCTTTAGTGTGATATCTTCAAGAGTCTTTGAAGGACTTCTATTCAGTGTGTACATGACATATTGAACTGCCTCTGTCAAAAAATGTCTTAGCATATTCATCTCCAACATCATACACCTTGTCATATTCATCACAGTTCTGTTTTTCCTCTTTGTAATGTCTTTTTGTTGAGGTGTATACACGGCTGTGAGTTGACATTTGATTTCATTTCCTCTGCAAAGTTCATCAAACTCTTTTGAATTGCACTCTCCTTTTCTATCAGATTGTAGACACACTAGTAATTGACACAAATCTCTATCTCTCTCTCTCTCTCTTAGCAACAAGCTTAAATTCTTTTAAAACTTTAAACGCTTCTGATTTTTCTATCAAGAATTAAGTGCAACATTTTCTACTGTAATCATCTATGAATTTTGATGATGTACCTTTTTCCACTATGTTATCTTGGCGTGATTGGTTTACATATATCACTGTGAATAAGCTGAAGGCCACATGATAACTTCCACACACTATTATTTGGAATGCTTTCTTGATTTTGTTTTCCTCTCATAAAAACACCACATGCATGTCTTTGTCTGTCAGAGATCTTAGTCCTTTGTTGTTAAGATGATCGTATCTTCTATGCGAACTCATTAGTTTTCTCCATCACTTGCAAACATCGGCCTTCTTGTTCTTCTTTGGCTTCTCTGATGACAGCAAAATTGAAACATTATTTTCTTTCACATAATTGAATGTATGATCAACATTATCTCTTGTTTATGCCACACTTCATACTCTCCGTTCTCAATAATTATCCTCAGACCTTTCTTTTGAAGTTGTCCAACACTAAAGAGATTATTTTTCTAACTAGGTACATAGTACACGTCTGTGATTACTTGGCATCTTCCACTTATCTTTAATCTTAGTTTTCTTTTCTACTCACTGATATCCTTATGTCATCTCTCAACTTCATGTTTCTTTTGAATGTGTCATCCATCTCGATAAACCAGTCACCAACTCCACACATGTGGTTACTACAGCCAGAATCGAGGAACCAAAATTGTTCCTTTGATGTCTTCATACTCTCGACATGTGTCATAAGAAAAGATCCTCTTCCATCTCCATGTAACTTGCCTCATTCTCCCAATCTGGATAATTTGATTTATAATGTCCCATCTTGTGGCATTTAAAACATTTCAGATACTCCTTATTATAACTACCATGTCCTTTTTCTTGATAGCCACCTCGGCCTCTTCCCTTACTGGGAGATCCACCACTTGGAGATCCTCCTCTTGCTCTACCATAACCTGGTTTCCATTGTCCTTCAACTTTTATAGTTATTTCGTCACCATCATACTGAGTCATGTTCTCCATAAGCATTCACAATGCTCATAATCACACCATCAAACTTAGGTATGACCAACATGTCCTTGTCACCCATATTCTTATGGTAGTATTAGGCTCTAAGAACATCTCCAATGTATTCCTCTATTTTCAACTTCAAAATAGATGAACTCTATAATAGATGTGTCTTTTACTCCAATGTATTATACTATTTCTTATTCTAAAAGAGAATATCTCAAATATATATCTAATTTTTACTCTAAAAAGGCCACCTTTATGATAGAGGAAAAAATAGTTTTCTCCTAAATATAGAGGAAAAATAGCATTCCAAGAGAAAAAAATAGAGGTGTGTTGGAGTAAATTTTACTGTAAAATAGCATTTAGAGACAAATATAGAAGTGAGTTGGAGATGTTCTAATGCCACTTTCTTGTATCTTATACATTAGCGTGAGAGATAGTTTCATTTTGGATGTGTTATAAACTTTATGATAAAATTAACATATGTTTTGTTGTATCTTAAAAATAAGATAGGTACCCTTATAAACTTTTATATAAAAATCAAAATTAACTAAAATTTAATAAAAAAGCTCTAAAATCGAAAATTTAATAAAAATATATTGGGTACAAATTGAGTTATTGATTAGGATCTTCTTTGGGTTCGGATTCGATTTTCCGGGTACATAGATTTATGTGGGTTTTTGTTGGGTTCAGTTCATATTATTTGGTATTTTGGTTATTTTTATTTAAGACTTATTTGGATATTTTATTTTTCGGATAGAATTTGGTTCAATATATATCGAGTTCGGGTTCAAGTATATAAAAATTCAAAATTGAAATTTTTTTAATAGAATAACTCTAAAATTTGGTTCTTGATATGGTTATGTTTCGGATTTGGTTTCTATTTTTCAAATATATAGGTTTAGGATTTATAGGGGTATTTTTTTGGATTCGATTCATGTAATTCTGGTTTGAGTTTTGGGTCTTTAAAACAACATATGGAAAATAATATTCAAAATATCAAAACAGATCTTAAAAGTAAATGAACACAAATTGAAAAAACAATCAAATCTCAACAATATAGTGTGGGTATAATTTTAGTTTATAGGAAGTTGAATGTGAAGAAATTGAACTCAAATGCATTGCTTACACTAAAAAGAAATAATTTTAAAAAAAATAGACTCAGAGCTTACAACGAAATTTAAACTACTAATCAACTAATTGCAAGTGGCATTTAGCCTACTGGCAGGTGGTAAATCCACAAGAAATATGTGTACTTGCACATCTGGGATCGAGTCTCTCCGCTTACATTTGTAAGAATTTGACTAATGGACCGGCAATTTGTAACCCAATATTCAAAAAAAATCAACTAATCATGTACTGATCCACTCCTATAAACTAGGAAGACTTATTTTAATTGCAGAAAACAAAAGATTAGATATACCTGAGATTTCAGGCGTAATTCATCAGACACATGTTACCTAATTGTCAAAGACAATTGCTACTAATCTATAATTTATGTGAGTTAACGTATATTGTAGTTGTATCAAATTTTATTTTTTTTATTTTATCATTAAGATTCCTTTTGTCAACTCAAAACTTTAATAAAAATAAATAATGGGATTAATACGATGGAATAGAGTTTACAAATAAAGAATCTCGAACTAATTTTTAAATATTACGAGTTAAAAATCAGCGTTATGATTCATCAATCGGATGGAGAAGCTCATGATCATTAATTTTAAAATTCCTTTAATATCATTTAAGAATTTTTGCAGCCATTAACTTTGACTGATAACTTTAATATGTTTGTATATTATTATAACAGTAAAGAGAAGATAGTTCGTAGATCTTCTTTTTAATATTATTTGGTTTTGATAATGGATTCTTTGGACTTCACCGTAAATCACAGAGACTCACCACGTATCCATCTTTGAAACATCATAAAACTCTCCTTTGGTTTATACTCCACGGTGTGTCCTCCTCCCTGCAAAATTAAACCAATCACAATAACCTTTTTCAGTTGTAAAAATGTAACAGCAAAAAGTTGTTTTCATTCATAAAGATAGCTGAGAAAACAACAAAAAAGATAACTAAAAATGGAGAGATTTGCCTTGATAGTGGCAAATGTCATATTGTTGGCATAAGTCCTTGTATAACCCATAACTTGATTGTTAACAAACCATGGCCTCCATTGGTCAATGATTGAATAATTAAGAGATTTAATCCAAACGTGGGTTCCAAGAAAAGGCACCTTCATATCATGATCACCACTATAAATTAATGATCTAAAATACCCTTTTTTGCTAATGTTTTTATGGTATGGTATACTACTCTTTATGTCCTTCTCATAGGCCATATCCCTAAACCCTGCATGTTTTACTTTCATTCATTGTTTGCTTTATTCGTATTAGATGAACTATATATATGTATGTAAAATGACAATACTTTCACCACATGAAGAGCTTTTTGTACATCTTCATCATTAGCCCAATACGTACCTAGCAAGTACCGATACGTCTGCAAGTTTCATCTCAATCTTTTAGCTAAGTTATTACCATATTATAAATCACAAAGTCTAAGTGAAAAAGTTCACTAAGGATTTTGTTTTCCTTACATAGCAATTATGAGTTGGAAGATAAAGATCTAAGTGAACAAGTTCACTAAGATCTCTTCTTCTGATATGCTCTGTCGAAAACGGGTTTGGCGATGAGAAACCACACAATGGTCTCAAAATTAATTGGTTATTGATCCTTGATATACACTGTCAATCATCATCATCATCAATCATCATAATAAATAAATCACAAAATCCCAAATTAGTTTTAATTATAAGCAATTCCCAACTTGTGTGTTACTTTTACCTTTTTGTAGTCTTCCATCAATCTCAAGCATGATGTATTTGTAGGATCTATTTTTAAATAATTTCCTTTGCAACTTCTCTGAAGCAACTGTAACCAAAAGTTTCAATAAACCAAATTTTTTTTAAAAAAATAATTACTTCAATTTATATACCTCATAAAGTTCTTCAGAGAGTAGTCCCATTCCATAAGCAAATGGAATCCCAAAATTACTATCAATATCATCATCAGAGGTTTATTGTCATGTTCATTTCCTGAGTAATGGCAATAATGTAGCCAAGTGAAGTGAAATTAAGAAATATGAGAAGATGAGTCTTTGAAGGGTTGTATATAATGGGAGATGAGAAAAATAACCTAGTGAGATTTGTTGAACAATGGCTGGAACAATTTTACCAGCATAAGAATCCCCACCGACATAGAAAGGGTTTGAGATAAATTCTGGATGCTCAATTAGCCACTGCAACAAAAACATTAGAAAACATTCTATGTATGCTATACTTAGATTCTTTACTCTAAACGTAGATTAAGTAAAACAAGGACCTTTTGAAGAAACTCATAGGTTTGCTTTACTTCTCCAGTGTCACTAGGCTTATTAGAAAGAGGACTAGTTGAGTATGAGAAGCCAGTCCCAACTGGTTGATCCAAGAATATTATGCTAGCTTCCTGATAAACCATATCAAATCAACAAACTCGAAACCGATAAGTCATTAGAGACAAATATATAAAAACAAGTGTAATGCTAGTAAGAGTTTAAAGGATTGACCTTTGTCCATGAATATGAAGTCGAGATAAGAGAAGGTAAACCTCCATTGTAATCCTCTGTCTTCAAAGTAAACGGCCCTAGAAGAACAAAACTCGATTTAAAGAACTAATCAAAAGTCAAGTCCTTTTGTATTTTGTAACTATACCAATCTTACAAGCAAAAGCAGAGAAAGCAGAACAAGCAGGTCCTCCAGTTAACCAAATGAGAAGAGGATCTTCTTCAGGATTGTTCTCTGACTTGATAAAGTAGTAGAAAAGCTGAATTTGGTCTCCTTCACCAACACCAATGTAGCTTTTTCATAGATACAAAAGACTTAAATATGATTGAGTTATGTAATCTGATAGTAATTACTAATCAATATCGAGGAAGAGATAGAGGAAACAATCCCAGTTTCAAGGTGGAAAAGAAGAGGACCTTCAAAACCAGGAAGATACTTAACCACAGAAGCTGAATCTCTCTCTCTTTTCC
>JAKUCM010009726.1:0-12909 GCA_023374145.1 Lepidium sativum | reverse complement strand
AGAGAGAAGATAATCAAAATAAAACATAATTTTTATTTTGTAATTAAAAAAAGCAACAAAAACTAACTTCCCATAATCTTCACCTTGAAGATTGCTCGCTTTATAACCTACGACCTCAACAAACGAACTATCAAACAACATGCATTTCATCTCATCGATGTAATTAATAATTCTTTCATGCAGTCTAAACTTTTTATCAACTAATCCATTTAATAGATAATATAAATTGAATAATATAACATAATTACAGGATATAGATGCAGTTTGAACCTGTTATCAACTAGTCCATTTAATATAGAATATAAATTAAATAATACAAAATAATTACATTACATATTCGGAAAGAGAAAATAAACAAAAAACATATTTAAACCAACAATTACACATCACTGAATGTGAACATAGTTATTGAAGTTACAGTACTAAAAAAAAGTTAACAAACTTTCATTAACAAAAATATATTGTGTGATTTTATATATAAATGATTTCCCACAAAATATGTTTAATTGGACTCTAAAATTTATAAAAGAAAACTTAAGAGAAAATTTTTAAAAAAGTAAATATTAGGAAAAAAATAAACTAAAAACTAAACTTTTATATATAAAAGTTGTAGAACTTCGACCATAATTGAAATAAATAAAGCAGCAAAGAGATCCAAACAACGAAAGAAAAAACCTTCGATAACATCACTTGCAACGCCTGTAAACAGGTTTGGTTACAATAGGAGAAGCAGTTTCCTCAGATGTAACCTCTTTGAATAGTATGGTCGAGACAATTCCGACACCCTTAATATCAGTACAAATTTCTTACTCGCAGAAAACTTGTCATCATTAGTTTCTTCATGATCAGATCATTTAGATGAAGGTGTTGAGTATAATGAACCACCAATGTCAGAACTCTCAATAATATTGGATAAGGAAGGAGTAATCTTCAAGGAAAATTATAAGATACTAATCAATATTTTTAGAGAAAAGAATTGTAATACAATATTAGAAATATATATCTTAGAGAAAACACTTACTTGATCACTTGAATTAGATGGAAGATCAGACGTTTCATTGAAAATCTTACCATTAGACCACACTTTAGCTACTTTGAAAGTGTCATTCCTCAACTCAATGTTATCATTCTCCACTATAATACCAAACTGAAAAGTTTTCCCTTTGATATTGTTGAGTGCAGCTTGCAATTGTTCAGTGCTTCCGATCACGATAAATAGACAATAAAAATAAATTTATATAAGTCATAATCAAAATAAAACATAATTTTTATTTTGTAATTAAAAAAAGCAACAAAAACTAACTTCTCATAATCTTCACCTTGAAGATTGCTCGCTTTAGAACCTACGACCTCAACCTACGAACTATCAAACAACATGCATTTCATCTCATCGATTTAATTAATAATTCTTTCATGCAGTCTAAACTTGTTATCAACTAATCCATTTAATAGATAATATAAATTGAATAATATAACATAATTACAGTATATAGTATAAACAACATGCATTTTGTCTCATCGATGAAATCAAAAATTCTGAGATGCAGTTTGAACCTGTTATCAACTAGTCCATTTAATACAGAATATAAATTAAATAATACAAAATAATTACATTACATATTCGGAAAGAGAAAAGAAACAAAAAACATATTTAAACCAACAATTACACATCACTGAATGTGAACATAGTTATTGAAGTTACAGTACTAAAAAAAAGTTAACAAACTTTGATTAACAAAAATATATTGTGTGCTTTTATATATAAATGATTTCCCACAAAATATGTTTAATTGGACTCTAAAATTTATAAAAGAAAACTTAAGAGAAAATTTTTAAAAAAGTAAATATTAGGAAAAAAATAAATTAAAAACTAAACTTTTATATATAAAAGTTGTAGAACTTCGACCATAATTGAAATAAATAAAGCAGCAAAGAGATCCAAACAACGAAACAAAAAACCTTCGATAACATCACTTGCAACGCCTGTAAACAGGTTTGGTTACAATAGGAGAAGCAGTTTCCTCAGATGTAACCTCTTTGAATAGTATGGTCGAGACAATTCCGACACCCTTAACATCAGTACAAATTTCTTACTTGCAGAAAACTTGTCATCATTAGTTTTTTCATGATCAGATCATTTAGATGAAGGTGTTGAGTATAATGAACCACCAATGTCAGAACTCTCAATAATATTGGATAAGGAAGGAGTAATCTTCAAGGAAAATTATAAGATACTAATCAATATTTTTAGAGAAAAGAATTGTAATACAATATTAGAAATATATATCTTAGAGAAAACACTTACTTGATCACTTGAATTAGATGGAAGATCAGACGTTTCATTGAAAATCTTACCATTAGACCACACTTTAGCTACTTTGAAAGTGTCATTCCTCAACTCAATGTTATCATTCTCCACTATAATACCAAACTGAAAAGTTTTCCCTTTGATATTGTTGAGTGCAGCTTGCAATTGTTCAGTGCTTCCGATCACGATAAATAGACAATAAAAATAAATTTATATAAGTCATAATCAAAATAAAACATAATTTTTATTTTGTAATTAAAAAAAGCAACAAAAACTAACTTCTCATAATCTTCACCTTGAAGATTGCTCGCTTTATAACCTACGACCTCAACCTACGAACTATCAAACAACATGCATTTCATCTCATCGATTTAATTAATAATTCTTTCATGCAGTCTAAACTTGTTATCAACTAATCCATTTAATAGATAATATAAATTGAATAATATAACATAATTACAGTATATAGTATAAACAACATGCATTTTGTCTCATCGATGAAATAAAAAATTCTGAGATGCAGTTTGAACCTGTTATCAACTAGTCCATTTAATACAGAATATAAATTAAATAATACAAAATAATTACATTACATATTCGGAAAGAGAAAAGAAACAAAAAACATATTTAAACCAACAATTACACATCACTGAATGTGAACATAGTTATTGAAGTTACAGTACTAAAAAAAAGTTAACAAACTTTGATTAACAAAAATATATTGTGTGCTTTTATATATAAATGATTTCCCACAAAATATGTTTAATTGGACTCTAAAATTTATAAAAGAAAACTTAAGAGAAAATTTTTAAAAAAGTAAATATTAGGAAAAAAATAAATTAAAAACTAAACTTTTATATATAAAAGTTGTAGAACTTCGACCATAATTGAAATAAATAAAGCAGCAAAGAGATCCAAACAACGAAACAAAAAACCTTCGATAACATCACTTGCAACGCCTGTAAACAGGTTTGGTTACAATAGGAGAAGCAGTTTCCTCAGATGTAACCTCTTTGAATAGTATGGTCGAGACAATTCCGACACCCTTAACATCAGTACAAATTTCTTACTCGCAGAAAACTTGTCATCATTAGTTTCTTCATGATCAGATCATTTAGATGAAGGTGTTGAGTATAATGAACCACCAATGTCAGAACTCTCAATAATATTGGATAAGGAAGGAGTAATCTTGAAGGAAAATTATAAGATACTAATCAATATTTTTAGAGAAAAGAATTGTAATACAATATTAGAAATATATATCTTAGAGAAAACACTTACTTGATCTCTTGAATTAGATGGAAGATCAGACGTTTCATTGAAAATCTTACCATTAGACCACACTTTAGCTACTTTGAAAGTGTCATTCCTCAACTCAATGTTATCATTCTCCACTATAATACCAAACTGAAAAGTTTTCCCTTTGATATTGTTGAGTGCAGCTTGCAATTGTTCAGTGCTTCCGATCACGATAAATAGACAATAAAAATAAATTTATATAAGTCATAATAAAAATAAAACATAATTTTTATTTTGTAATTAAAAAAAGCAACAAAAACTAACTTCTCATAATCTTCACCTTGAAGATTGCTCGCTTTATAACCTACGACCTCAACCTACGAACTATCAAACAACATGCATTTCATCTCATCGATGTAATTAATAATTCTTTCATGCAGTCTAAACTTTTTATCAACTAATCCATTTAATAGATAATATAAATTGAATAATATAACATAATTACAGTATATAGTATAAACAACATGCATTTTGTCTCATCGATGAAATCAAAAATTCTGAGATGCAGTTTGAACCTCTTATCAACTAGTCCATTTAATACAGAATATAAATTAAATAATTACATTATATATTCGGAAAGAGAAAAGAAACAAAAAACATATTTAAACCAACAATTACACATCACTGAATGTGAACATAGTTATTGAAGTTACAGTACTAAAAAAAAGTTAACAAACTTTCATTAACAAAAATATATTGTGTGCTTTTATATATAAATGATTTCCCACAAAATATGTTTAATTGGACTCTAAAATTTATAAAAGAAAACTTAAGAGAAAATTTTTTAAAAAGTAAATATTAGGAAAAAAATAAATTAAAAACTAAACTTTTATATATAAAAGTTGTAGAACTTCAACCATAATTGAAATAAATAAAGCAGCAAAGAGATCCAAACAACGAAACAAAAAACCTTCGATAACATCACTTGCAACGCCTGTAAACAATTTTGGTTACAATAGGAGAAGCAGTTTCCTCATATGTATCCTCTTTGAATAGTATGGTCGAGACAATTCCGACACCTTTAACATCGGCACAAATTTCTTACTCGCAGAAAACTTGTCATCATTAGTTTCTTCATGATCAGATCATTTAGATGAAGGTGTTGAGTATAATGAACCACCAATGCCAAAACTCTCAATAATATTGGATATGGAAGGAGTATTCTTCAAGGAAAATTATAAGATACTAATCAATATTTTTAGAGAAAAAAATTGTAATACAATATTAGAAATATATATCTTAGAGAAAACACTTACTTGATCACTTGAATTAGATGGAAGATTAGACGTTTCATTGAAAATCTTACCATTAGACCACACTTTACCTACTTTGAAAGTGTCATTCCTCAAATCAATGTTATCATTCTCCACTATAATACCAAACTGAAAAGTTTTCCCTTTGATATTGTTGAGTGCAGCTTGCAATTGTTCAGTGCTTCCGATCACGATAAATAGACAATAAAAATAAATTTATATAAGTCATAATCAAAATAAAACATAATTTTTATTTTGTAATTAAAAAACGCAATAAAAACTAACTTCCCATAATCTTCACCTTGAAGATTGCTCGCTTTATAACCCACGACCTCAACCAACGAACTATCAAACAACATGCATTTCATCTCATCGATGTAATTAATAATTCTTTGATGCAGTCTAAACTTGTTATCAACTAATCCATTTAATAGATAATATAAATTGAATAATATAACATAATTACAGTATATAGTATAAACAACATGCATTTTGTCTCATCGATGAAATCAAAAATTCTGAGATGCAGTTTGAACCTCTTATCAACTAGTCCATTTAATACAGAATATAAATTAAATAATTACATTATATATTCGGAAAGAGAAAAGAAACAAAAAACATATTTAAACCAACAATTACACATCACTGAATGTGAACATAGTTATTGAAGTTACAGTACTAAAAAAAAGTTAACAAATTTTGATTAACAAAAATATATTGTGTGCTTTTATATATAAATGATTTCCCACAAAATATGTCTAATTGGACTCTAAAATTTATAAAAGAAAACTTAAGAGAAATTTTTTTAAAAAGTAAATATTAGGAAAAAAATAAACTAAAAACTAAACTTTTATATATAAAAGTTGTAGAACTTCGACCATAATTGAAATAAATAAAGCAGCAAAGAGATCCAAACAACGAAACAAAAAACCTTCGATAACATCACTTGCAACGCCTGTAAACAACTTTGGTTACAATAGGAGAAGCAGTTTCCTCAGATGTATCCTCTTTGAATAGTATGGTCGAGACAATTCTGACACCCTTAACATCGGCACAAATTTCTTACACGCAGAAAACTTGTCATCATTAGTTTCTTCATGATCAGATCATTTAGATGAAGGTGTTGAGTATAATGAACCACCAATGCCAAAACTCTCAATAAAATTGGATATGGAAGGAGTATTCTTCAAGGAAAATTATAAGATACTAATCAATATTTTTAGAGAAAAAAATTGTAATACAATATTAGAAAAATATATCTTAGAGAAAACACTTACTTGATCACTTGAATTAGATGGAAGATCAGACGTTTCATTGAAAATCTTACCATTAGACCACACTGTACCTACTTTTAAAGTGTCATTCCTCAACCCAATATTATCATTCTCCACTATAATACCAAACTGAAAAGTTTTCCCTTTGATATTGTTGAGTGCAGCTTGCAAATGTTTAGCGCTTCCGATCACGATAAATAGACAATAAAAATAAATTTATATAAGTCATAATCAAAATAAAACATAATTTTTATTTTGTAATTAAAAAACGCAATAAAAACTAATTTCCCATAATCTTCACCTTGAAGATTGCTCGCTTTATAACCCACGACCTCAACCAACGAACTATCAAACAACATGCATTTCATCTCATCGATGTAATAAATAATTCTTTGATGTAGTCTAAACTTGTTATCAACTAATCCATTTAATAGATAATATAAATTGAATAATATAACATAATTACAGTATATAGTATAAACAACATGCATTTTGTCTCATCGATGAAATCAAAAATTCTGAGATGCAGTTTGAACCTGTTATCAACTAGTCCATTTAATACAGAATATAAATTAAATAATACAAAATAATTACATTATATATTCGGAAAGAGAAAAGAAACAAAAAACATATTTAAACCAACAATTACACATCACTGAATGTGAACATAGTTATTGAAGTTACAGTACTAAAAAAAAGTTAACAAACTTTCATTAACAAAAATATATTGTGTGCTTTTATATATAAATGATTTCCCACAAAATATGTTTAATTGGACTCTAAAATTTATAAAAGAAAAGTTAAGAGAAATTTTTTAAAAAAGTAAATATTTGGAAAAAATAAACTAAAAACTAAACTTTTATATATAAAAGTTGTAGAACTTCGACCATAATTGAAATAAATAAAGCAGCAAAGAGATCCAAACAACGAAACAAAAAACCTTCGATAACATCACTTGCAACGCCTGTAAACAGGTTTGGTTACAATAGGAGAAGCAGTTTCCTCAGATGTAACCTCTTTGAATAGTATGGTCGAGACAATTCCGACACCCTTAACATCGGCACAAATTTCTTACTCGCAGAAAACTTGTCATCATTAGTTTCTTCATGATCAGATCATTTAGATGAAGGTGTTGAGTATAATGAACCACCAATTTCAGAACTCTCAATAATATTGGATAAGGAAGGAGTAATCTTCAAGGAAAATTATAAGATACTAATCAATATTTTTAGAGAAAAAAATTGTAATACAGTATTAGAAATATATATCTTAGAGAAAACACTTACTTGATCACTTGAATTAGATGGAAGATCAGACGTTTCATTGAAAATCTTACCATTAGACCACAGTTTACCTACTTTGAAAGTGTCATTCCTCAACTCAATATTATCATTCTCCACTATAATACCAAACTGAAAAGTTTTCCCTTTGATATTGTTGAGTGCAGCTTGCAAATGTTCAGTGCTTCCGATCACGATAAATAGACAATAAAAATAAATTTATATAAGTCATAATCAAAATAAAACATAATTTTTATTTTGTAATTAAAAAACGTAATAAAAACTAACTTCCCATAATCTTCACCTTGAAGATTGCTCGCTTTATAACCTACGACCTCAACCAACGAACTATCAAACAACATGCATTTCATCTCATCGATGTAATTAATAATTCTTTGATGCAGTCTAAACTTGTTATCAACTAATCCATTTAATAGATAATATAAATTGAATAATATAACATAATTACAGTATATAGTATAAACAACATGCATTTTGTCTCATCGATGAAATCAAAAATTCTGAGATGCAGTTTGAACCTGTTATCAACTAGTCCATTTAATACAGAATATAAATTAAATAATACAAAATAATTACATTATATATTCGGAAAGAGAAAAGAAACAAAAAACATATTTAAACCAACAATTACACATCACTGAATGTGAACATAGTTATTGAAGTTACAGTACTAAAAAAAAGTTAACAAACTTTGATTAACAAAAATATATTGTGTGCTTTTATATATAAATGATTTCCTACAAAATATGTTTAATTGGACTCTAAAATTTATAAAAGAAAACTTAAGAGAAATTTTTTTAAAAAGTAAATATTAGGAAAAAAATAAACTAAAAACTAAACTTTTATATATAAAAGTTGTAGAACTTCGACCATAATTGAAATAAAAAAGCAGCAAAGAGATCCAAACAACGAAACAAAAAACCTTCGATAACATCACTTGCAACGCCTGTAAACAGGTTTGGTTACAATAGGAGAAGCAGTTTCCTCAGATGTAACCTCTTTGAATAGTATGGTCGAGACAATTCCGACACCCTTAACATCGGCACAAATTTCTTACTCGCAGAAAACTTGTCATCATTAGTTTCTTCATGATCAGATCATTTAGATGAAGGTGTTGAGTATAATGAACCACCAATTTCAGAACTCTCAATAATATTGGATAAGGAAGGAGTAATCTTCAAGGAAAATTATAAGATACTAATCAATATTTTTAGAGAAAAAAATTGTAATACAGTATTAGAAATATATATCTTAGAGAAAACACTTACTTGATCACTTGAATTAGATGGAAGATCAGACGTTTCATTGAAAATCTTACCATTAGACCACACTTTACCTACTTTGAAAGTGTCATTCCTCAACTCAATATTATCATTCTCCACTATAATACCAAACTGAAAAGTTTTCCCTTTGATATTGTTGAGTGCAGCTTGCAAATGTTCAGTGCTTCCGATCACGATAAATAGACAATAAAAATAAATTTATATAAGTCATAATCAAAATAAAACATAATTTTTATTTTGTAATTAAAAAACGTAATAAAAACTAACTTCCCATAATCTTCACCTTGAAGATTGCTCGCTTTATAACCTACGACCTCAACCAACGAACTATCAAACAACATGCATTTCATCTCATCGATGTAATTAATAATTCTTTGATGCAGTCTAAACTTGTTATCAACTAATCCATTTAATAGATAATATAAATTGAATAATATAACATAATTACAGTATATAGTATAAACAACATGCATTTTGTCTCATCGATGAAATCAAAAATTCTGAGATGCAGTTTGAACCTGTTATCAACTAGTCCATTTAATACAGAATATAAATTAAATAATACAAAATAATTACATTATATATTCGGAAAGAGAAAAGAAACAAAAAACATATTTAAACCAACAATTACACATCACTGAATGTGAACATAGTTATTGAAGTTACAGTACTAAAAAAAAGTTAACAAACTTTGATTAACAAAAATATATTGTGTGCTTTTATATATAAATGATTTCCTACAAAATATGTTTAATTGGACTCTAAAATTTATAAAAGAAAACTTAAGAGAAATTTTTTTAAAAAGTAAATATTAGGAAAAAAATAAACTAAAAACTAAACTTTTATATATAAAAGTTGTAGAACTTCGACCATAATTGAAATAAATAAAGCAAGAAAGAGATCCAAACAACGAAACAAAAAAACCTTCGATAACATCACTTGCAACGCCTGTAAACAATTTTGGTTACAATAGGAGAAGCAGTTTCCTCAGATGTAACCTCTTTGAATAGTATGGTCGAGACAATTCCGACACCCTTAACATCGGCACAAATTTCTTACTCGCAGAAAACTTGTCATCATTAGTTTCTTCATGATCAGATCATTTAGATGAAGGTGTTGAGTATAATGAACCACCAATTTCAGAACTCTCAATAATATTGGATAAGGAAGGAGTAATCTTCAAGGAAAATTATAAGATACTAATCAATATTTTTAGAGAAAAAAATTGTAATACAGTATTAGAAATATATATCTTAGAGAAAACACTTACTTGATCACTTGAATTAGATGGAAGATCAGACGTTTCATTGAAAATCTTACCATTAGACCACAGTTTACCTACTTTGAAAGTGTCATTCCTCAACTCAATATTATCATTCTCCACTATAATACCAAACTGAAAAGTTTTCCCTTTGATATTGTTGAGTGCAGCTTGCAAATGTTCAGTGCTTCCGATCACGATAAATAGACAATAAAAATAAATTTATATAAGTCATAATCAAAATAAAACATAATTTTTATTTTGTAATTAAAAAACGTAATAAAAACTAACTTCCCATAATCTTCACCTTGAAGATTGCTCGCTTTATAACCTACGACCTCAACCAACGAACTATCAAACAACATGCATTTCATCTCATCGATGTAATTAATAATTCTTTGATGCAGTCTAAACTTGTTATCAACTAATCCATTTAATAGATAATATAAATTGAATAATATAACATAATTACAGTATATAGTATAAACATCATGCATTTTGTCTCATCGATGAAATCAAAAATTCTGAGATGCAGTTTGAACCTGTTATCAACTAGTCCATTTAATACAGAATATAAATTAAATAATACAAAATAATTACATTATATATTCGGAAAGAGAAAAGAAACAAAAAACATATTTAAACCAACAATTACACATCACTGAATGTGAACATAGTTATTGAAGTTACAGTACTAAAAAAAAGTTAACAAACTTTGATTAACAAAAATATATTGTGTGCTTTTATATATAAATGATTTCCTACAAAATATGTTTAATTGGACTCTAAAATTTATAAAAGAAAACTTAAGAGAAATTTTTTAAAAAGTAAATATTAGGAAAAAAATAAACTAAAAACTAAACTTTTATATATAAAAGTTGTAGAACTTCGACCATAATTGAAATAAATAAAGCAAGAAAGAGATCCAAACAACGAAACAAAAAACCTTCGATAACATCACTTGCAACGCCTGTAAACAACTTTGGTTACAATAGGAGAAGCAGTTTCCTCATATGTATCCTCTTTGAATAGTATGGTCGAGACAATTCCGACACCTTTAACATCGGCACAAATTTTTTACTCGCAGAAAACTTGTCATCATTAGTTTCTTCATGATCAGATCATTTAGATGAAGGTGTTGAGTATAATGAACCACCAATGCCAAAACTCTCAATAATATTGGATATGGAAGGAGTATTCTTCAAGGAAAATTATAAGATACTAATCAATATTTTTAGAGAAAAAAATTGTAATACAATATTAGAAAAATATATCTTAGAGAAAACACTTACTTGATCACTTGAATTAGATGGAAGATCAGACATTTCATTGAAAACCATACCATTAGACCAAACTTTACCTACTTTGAAAGTGTCATTCCTCAACCCAATATTATCATTCTCCACTATAATACCAAACTGAAAAGTTTTCCCTTTGATATTGTTGAGTGCAGCTTGCAAATGTTCAGTGCTTCCGATCACGATAAATAGACAATAAAAATAAATTTATATAAGTCATAATCAAAATAAAACATAATTTTTATTTTGTAATTAAAAAACGTAATAAAAACTAACTTCCCATAATCTTCACCTTGAAGATTGCTCGCTTTATAACCCACGACCTCAACCAACGAACTATCAAACAACATGCATTTCATCTCATCGATGTAATTAATAATTCTTTGATGCAGTCTAAACTTGTTATCAACTAATCCATTTAATAGATAATATAAATTGAATAATATAACATAATTACAGTATATAGTATAAACAACATGCATTTTGTCTCATCGATGAAATCAAAAATTCTGATATGCAGTTTGAACCTGTTATCAACTAGTCCATTTAATACAGAATATAAATTAAATAATACAAAATAATTACATTATATATTCGGAAAGAGAAAAGAAACAAAAAACATATTTAAACCAACAATTACACATCACTGAATGTGAACATAGTTATTGAAGTTACAGTACTAAAAAAAAGTTAACAAACTTTGATTAACAAAAATATATTGTGTGCTTTTATATATAAATGATTTCCTACAAAATATGTTTAATTGGACTCTAAAATTTATAAAAGAAAACTTAAGAGAAATTTTTTTAAAAAGTAAATATGAGGAAAAAAATAAACTAAAAACTAAACTTTTATATATAAAAGTTGTAGAACTTCGACCATAATTGAAATAAATAAAGCAGCAAAGAGATCCAAACAACGAAACAAAAAACCTTCGATAACATCACTTGCAACGCCTGTAAACAACTTTGGTTACAATAGGAGAAGCAGTTTCCTCAGATGTAACCTCTTTGAATAGTATGGTCGAGACAATTCCGACACCCTTAACATCGGCACAAATTTCTTACTCGCAGAAAACTTGTCATCATTAGTTTCTTCATGATCAGATCATTTAGATGAAGGTGTTGAGTATAATGAACCACCAATTTCAGAACTCTCAATAATATTGGATAAGGAAGGAGTAATCTTCAAGGAAAATTATAAGATACTAATCAATATTTTTAGAGAAAAAAATTGTAATACAATATTAGAAATATATATCTTAGAGAAAACACTTACTTGATCACTTGAATTAGATGGAAGATCAGACATTTCATTGAAAATCTTACCATTAGACCACACTTTAGCTACTTTGAAAGTGTCATTCCTCAACTCAATGTTATCATTCTCCACTATAATACCAAACTGAAAATTTTTCCCTTTGATATTGTTGAGTGCAGCTTGCAAATGTTTAGTGCTTCCGATCACGATAAATAGACAATAAAAATAAATTTATATAAGTCATAATCAAAATAAAACATAATTTTTATTTTGCAATTAAAAAACGAAATAAAAACTAACTTCCCATAATCTTCACCTTGAAGATTGCTCGCTTTATAACCCACGACCTCAACCAACGAACTATCAAATCAA
>JAKUCM010009725.1:0-18259 GCA_023374145.1 Lepidium sativum | reverse complement strand
ATGAAGCACGCGGTAGAGGATATCACTTTGTCGATGATTGAAGAATGTCTATATCATATGCTTGGTTTAGATGAAAGTAAGGTTAGATTACAGTTGAGGTTTTACCGACCTACGGTCAGAGATGAGGTTGAAGTGAGTATCTGTGATGATGTGGATATGTGTGGTTATCTAGCCTACATTGATGAATATAATCGTAGTACGACAACATTGTTCGTGGATGTCATAACTAGATCGGAAGAACATGAGGAAAGAATGTCGAGACAAGTGTCGATAGCAGTTCAAAGCTCTGTTGGTTGTAATGATGGTGAGGGAGGAGCCACTGCTATTACAGTATATTCTCCACCAGTTAGAGAGAATGAAATTGAGCCAGAAGATGGAAGTGTGGATATTAGTGTTGAGAGATCGGATATTGGTGATGTCTATGTAGAAGACATTGCAAGAAATTGTGGATAGAGGATCATTTGTCAACAACTTTTGTTTTGCTATTAAAAGATCTGAACCCAGTCGGTTGTGGATTGTATGTAATAAAGAAGGGTGCAAATGGGGTGTACGAGCATCAAAGATTAGAAATATGGATATTTTCAGGATTATAAAGTACACAAAGATGCATACATGCTCTCGGGCTAGTCAGAGCGAGAGTAGTGACACAAAGAGGCACTACACGCCAGAAATAGTTGCAAGTGTCTTGCAAGAGGATTTTCCTGGACAAATGAACACTCAAACTCCTAAAGTTATCATGGGTCTTGTGCAGATAAAACTTGGAGTGAGTATATCGTACTCCGCCGTGAGGAGAGGGAGAAAACTTGCTATTGATAGGCTACATGGCACTCCGGAAGAAAGCTACAAGATGATACATTCTTATTTATACGAGTTACAGAAGGTAAATGCGGGTACAGTAACACAGGTGCAAGTAGATGAAAATGGGAAGTTCAAGTACCATTTCATAGATTTGGGAGTTAGTATCGAGGGGTTTAGAGTGATGAGGAAAGTGATTATTGTAGATGCAACATTCCTCAAAAACGGATATGGTGGTGTATTAGTTTTTGCCATTGCTCAAGATCCTAATCGACACCATTATCCAATTGAGTATGGTGTACTAAATGGAGAGAACGATGCTAGGTGGACATGGTTTTTCCAGAATTTGAAGACTATTATGCCAGATTCTTCCGAATTGGTATTTGTAAGTGATAGGAATGCAAGGCTCATCAGCGCCATAGGTAATGTGTATCCACAAGCCCATCACGGGTACTGCATATGGCATATGTCACAAAATGTGAGAGCTCATGTGTCTAATACCAACAAATCTGTAGTTGGTTGGAAATTCATGCAGTGTAGTAGGCAGTACACAATTGCCGATTTTAACCGTAAATATAGTTTATTTATGAGAAGATTTGCGTCTGCAGCTAGTTATTTGGAGGAAAGTACTATGAAGGAAAGTGGGCTAGGTGTGTCTTTCCGGGAGAAATGTATAATATCGACACACGCAACAGTGTGGAGTCTATGAATAGTGTGTTTAATGAAGCAAGGTAGTTTTCC
The DNA here is from genome assembly GCA_023374145.1 of Lepidium sativum. Classification (NCBI taxonomy): domain Eukaryota; kingdom Viridiplantae; phylum Streptophyta; class Magnoliopsida; order Brassicales; family Brassicaceae; genus Lepidium; species Lepidium sativum. The sequence continues at coordinate 16,723 of JAKUCM010009725.1, read as the reverse complement.
CTAATACCCATGCTTGATGCAATCCTCAAAACATTTTCGAAGTGGTTTTGTGATCATCGGATGGAAACAACAAAAGGTACGATCAAAAACAAATTGGTGCCATATGTGGAGAACATAATGCATGATTCATGGGCTGTTGTCGAGAGGTTGATTGTGATGGCACTCAACACCTTTGAATTCGATGTTGTCGGTAGTGATGGGAAGAATTATTTTGTTTGTTTGGAATCGAAGAGTTACAGTTGTAGAGTGTTCAACATCGAAAAGTATCCGTGTATCCATGCATTGGCTGCATTCATTCATTACCATAAAATCGAACCTCGACCTCGTAATATCTCATTACATGAGCTTTGTTCTAAATATTATTGGTCCGAGTTGTGGGCATTTGCGTATACCAGGTCTATTTTGTTGGTGCCCGAGATGTCGCAGGGGGATGTTCTGGATTACATCAAAGACAAAGAAATTAAACCACCTGACATGATTATTAAAACGGGAAGAAGAAAAGTGAAATGAATGTCATCGGTAGGAGAGACACGTCCAAGATCATCAAACGTAAGGAGGCCGAGACAAATGTTCCAATCGCCAATATTCAGATACCTAGCAGAAGATGAGGTCAATCAGTGATTTGTTGAGTATTTGTAAAACTCGTGAAACTAGTAAAACTAGGGTATTTCCTAATAGCTTTATGGCTCTCTCTGGAAAATGTGTGTGTATGTGTAAAACTCGTGAAACTAGTAAAACTAGGGTATTTCCTAATAGCCTTATGGTTCTCTCTGGAAAATGTGTGTGTATGTGTAAAACTCGTGAAACTAGTAAAACTAAGGTATTTCTTAATAGCCTTATGACTCTCTCTGGAAAATGTATGTGTATGTGTAAAACTCGTGAAACTAGTAAAACTAGGGTATTTCCTAATAGTCTTATGGCTCTCTCTGAAAAATGTGTGTCTATGTGTAAAACTCGTGAAACTAGTAAAACTAGGGTATTTCTTGTTATTAAAGTAACTATTATAACTCGATGAAGAGGAGGAGCACGAAGACACCGTTTTAGCCAAAGAAGACAAAGTCGTGCTTGAACTTAAGTAATTGTAATTTAAAGATGAATTTGATCCATGGAACTCAATTCTTATAAGTAAGATAATCTATAATGAAACTAAATTCTTATAAGTAACATAATCTAAAATGAAACTAAATTCTTATAAGTTAACATTAAGATGATTATATTTTGTGTATATAGTGATGAATCACTCAATACATAACTTAAAAATAAAATTAAAATAAGATTTTTAGACTTAATTACATTAGTCCACCATATACCTTATAGTTTTAATGTGACTTTCTAAGTTTACATTAATGTGACTCCCTAAGTTCTACGAATATATATTGATTCTAGAATTTAAATACATAAAACACTTAGAGTCATCATGTAATTTATTATAATTCACTATACAACTAAAAAAATAAATTTATAAGGATATGTAAAACTAAATGTACTGCAAAATCATCAAAAGTATAACTAGTAGTAATTTAGTATAACACGCAACTAGTAGTATAACTAGGTCGAAAACCTAGATATTTTCGTTTGGCGTCCAGATCTGAAATTTTCATTGAGACACGTGCAGACCTAATTTTGTGGGTATATAAACAAAAAAAAAAGACTTTTCTCTCTCCTCCTCACTCTTGCCTCTCTCCCTCGCGACACCCTCACTCATTTTTCTCTCCTCTCTCAACGATTTCTCCTCTCATCTCTTGAAATCTTCTCTCATCTCTTGTCTATTAGATTATATATCCTCTCCTCTCTCCAATCTTGTCTCATCTCTCGACTTCTTCTCCCATAATAAGTTCTCCTCTCTTGTTAGAGTTTGTAGAAAAAAAATGTTGGGCTTTGATTTTAGATTCGTCAATTTTGTTTATGTTTTTCTTTTCTTTTAGGTCTTACATGGTGTCTTGGACCAAATAGGACGACACCGACTACTCCGAGGAAGAAACCCGTGAAATGTTTAGGCGAATTGAATACGTCCTAGATAATGAAGGGGGAATTCCTCATGAATGTCCATGTGGTGAAGCAATCATCGTGGAAATAACAAATGAACATGCCCGCAACAAGATCTATTTCAAATGTCGAGTGTATAAGGTACAAACGATGCTGTTTAGTCTAACTAGTATAACTTGTATTACTTTTGTACTCTAACTACTGAAGTTGTTTAGTTTAGTATAACTAGTAGAACTGATGTTGTTTCCACCGACAGAACGATGACCTCAACAGGAAAACAAGTTAGGATCAAGCTATACAAGGAGAGTGTGAGAATCTGAAATGTAATATCGAGGAGATGGAGAAAAAGATAGAGTTGTACAAGGCGGAGGTGGCGATGCTGAAGAAGGAGATGTGGGAGCAAAATGCAGTGGTTGTTAAGCTTGTGGAGAGGGTCGAAAAATATTTTGGTCCTTTGTAAGATTGTCAAAATTCAAGTTATTTTAGTCTAACTATTTAAGCATAATAATATTTCGCGTGATGTTAGACACTTAAAGATGTTTGAGACATATAAACATAACATTTAACACTTAATGATGTTTGAAAATATAAACATAACCTTCAAGACTTAAACATGCTTGAAACACATAAACATAACCTTATATAAATTAAACACAAAATGCTAAATGAGTTTTTAACTTAGGTTTACAGTTGTTCATTCCTCGCCTTTGCCCTCGTCACTGCCAGACTTGGATCAGAAACCGTTGTGCGTTTACTTGTTTGCATATATACATTCCTAATACCTGCACGAGTTCCAGCAGCCTACAGTTGAACAGTTAAGCAAGTTATACTAGTTATACATGTTATACTTTTTATACAAGTTATACTAGTTATACTTGGCTAACAGCAGGTGCATCATCAACGGGTGGAGCATCAATGGTTGCAGATTGAGCAGGTACATCACCATCAAGGGGTTCATCATCACCACCAGCAACATCACAGGCAGCAGCACCACCTTCACAAACCCCATCACCCTGTATTTGAACAATAATACAAGTTATACTAGTTATACAAGTTATTTTAGTTATATACGTTATACCTGTTCTAGAGATGTCACTCTTTTCTTCAAACGATCCACCTCTTCTGTTAATGCCTTGAGCATATCAACAACCTCGGCATGATTAGGAGCGGAAGGCGGAGGTGGGGCTTGTGTCGGAGCAGAAGGCGCAGTAGATAATTGTGCTTCCACATCCTTGTTATACATCGCTTCAAACATGATTCTCTTCCCAGCACAGATACATTGTCTCCAGCTTTCAACCTCAAAATCATGAGTTTCATCATCCTCCTCTTCTATCATTTCAGACAGCAAACTACGCTCTTCATCTGTGCGTGGAGAAAGGGTACTGAATAATTCCTACAAAACAAGTAAATCAACGACTAACTCTAATTATAAAAATTAGAATTCATTAACTAACCGTATTTTTATCAAGAAGATGTTGATTGTTGGGAATGAATATCCTCTCATGTTGGGTTGCTGGAACTTGGACCTACACATCCGAGGACAAGATGGGTCTGTGTCTGGAATTGCCTTTCGGCAATCACAGTACAAGGTCGGTATTGCCTCAAAAGCCAATAACTACAACCACAAACATATGCGGAAATGTCAGAAACACCACACAATAATTACATATCATAAACTAACAAATGTAAACTAACCTCGAGAAGAATTACGAAACCAGGGATTGCCCATGTTGTACCCGAGACCGTGCCTCTGAAATGATTCATCGTATGCTCGATCTCGTGAAGCATGTTCTCGAATGTCCATCTGCCCCAAGGAAACTTGTAGCAGAAATCCAGATCATCCACAACCCTCAATAGGAAGCTATCGATCGGCGTTGCTTATGTTCCACCCTTGGTCGGCGAGTGGATGACATGGCATAGGAAGTACAAGACTAACATCTTCAACCGTTTGTCGTCCTGAGTAAGAGGTCCCCAATTCTTCAAAATATTTTCCACATCCTCCTTTCTGACACTCTTCCCCAAATGCCCCATATAATTCCTCTTGAACCTCGCACTTCCCGCTGTTTCCCGAAAACTCTGTCGTCTCATACATCCGACAGTTTAGCCCAGAGATCAATGCATGCTCTCTTAGCCCATACCGAACCGGGACACCATTCACAATAAACCAAACTTCTCTGTTGGTCTCTGTCCGAGCGGTTCGAAGCAACAACATCCACATGCCCATGGCCATGTGACTTTTCTCCATCGGCATATGGAATATATGCCGGAACTGCGGATGATTCTCAAACCATGCCCTCTCCATGTCAGTCAATGGAGGCTGCAACCCGTCGAAAAATTCCTTCGTTTGCTTTACATAGCAACGAGTGGAGATCTTCACTTTTTTGGGGTACTCCGTTGGATCGAACTACATCCTAGTAGGAAGCTGTGAAGTCAGTCCTTCATCCTGAAACACACACACATATTTTCAGCAATTAACGATAGAGTATAACTACATAGTTGTACTACTTTTATGAAAAATATAGTATAACTAGCAAATTATACTAGTATTACAACAGAGTATAACTACATAGTTGTACTAGTTTTACGAAAAATATAGTATAACTAGCAAGTTATACTAGTATTACGACAGAGTATATTGTACTAGTTTTACGAAAATATAGTATAACTAGTAAGTTATACTAGTATTACGACAGAGTATAACTACATAGTTGTACTAGTTTTACGAAAATATAGTATAACTAGCAAGTTAATACACTCGAGAGATGCATACATTGAATAAATACTATTTCTGATTTGTGTTCATGTGCGTGTTTTAAACTTTCAATTGCAGGAACAATACTATGACCAGGTATATTTTCTATACTTTTGTGATAAAAATTACATGTGCAAATTTATAAATCAAGTTAAGTTATATATATATATAATGCAGTGAAATTGGAAATGCAAATATAAGCACCATAACAACAAGTCTAAAACCAATCCATAGTCAAATTGTTGTCTTCACAAAATTACTCTCGTTTTACCTATAGTCCCCGTCAAATTGTAAAAACAGTCATCAAACTATTAGAGTGCATCATTAATAAGCACTGTTTCTTAAATACATTTCTTGAGTACATCACAATCTTTGATCTAGTATCTGTCAGATTCTAAAATCTTATTACTGACATATCCATTGATAAGAAGGTAGATTTTACTTTGGATATGAGAACATTACATTGTGTGTTTGTAATACTTCTTATCTTTGTTTTGGTGCTTGTTTGTATCATAAATTCTCTTAATTTATGAAATGGATGCATCTAGAAGTCTTTTGTAGATACATATTTTAAACATAAGTTAGACTCATGTAGACTTGTCGAATTTCTGTGTCTGTGTTACGTTGTATAACCTTAGTGATCATTGCAAACATACAAAAATGACATTATGGAATTCTGCATCATTTACTGTATAAGAGTCTACCATTGTACTTGTTAGCTTAAAGGTTCTTACAGTACAATGACTAAAAGTATCTATGTTTATGGTATTAGTGTATATCCATTGGTCTCTTAGTCTTTTAGAGTTGATGGAGCTTGAAACTTATTGAATCACTTAGAGTAATGAATCTTTTTTGAGTTAGAGTTGATGGAGCTTGAAACTTTTTGAATCACTTAGAGTAATGAATCTTTCTTGAGTTAGAGTTGATGGAGCTTGAAATTTTTTGAATCACTTGGAGTAATGGATCTTTCTTGATTTCTTTACCCAGTTTTTTGTTTTGTTGAAATTTTTCTATGATTGATGTCAAAATTAAGTGTATGTAAAATAGATTATCTGAATTTTTTCACTATGTTCTTTGTCAAATATGCTTTTTTGGGACTAGAAATTGTAGTTCACTTATAATTGTTGTTAGATTTGTAAGTTTTTGATTCTAGACCCTAGTACAGAGTCAAGCTTTCTGTTTATAGAACATTACACAAGAGTATGTTAGTTGTTACAAGTGTCCATGTTATAAGACAAAAAATTTCAAGAAAGTAATATATATTGTTGTTTGTTTGCTTGTAATAGAAAATCTGAATTTCGATGTTAGTTTGGTTGAGAACCAATGTTTCTCTAATTTTTAGGTTTGTTTCTGGTGATCATATTTTTACATTTTGGGTTGTTGTCTAATAGTCTTTTGATAATTTTCTGGTGACTTTTGCTTCTTGGAGTTAATGTTCTATGCGTATAATAAGTTATACCCTATTAAGTATTCATAACTGTGTGTGATTATTTTATGATCATTCAAAACATGAAAAATGATATTCTAGGATTTGGTATAGTATATTGTGTTTTTGAAATACTCGTTATCTCTGTTTTGATTTGTTTTGATGGTTATTAAATCACAAGGTTTCTTATTTTATGAAATGGCATTTTGGAGTCTCATAAACATATTTAGTTTGAATATAGGTGAGATATTGTAATTGATTTGAATCTGAATGAACAATTCTAGCTAAAAACAAAATTTGCCGAAAGATTTTTTGTGTATTGCTTGATCAAGTGGACATGTGTATATGTAATAGGAACATCTCAATTTATTTCCTTACTTGTGCAATATAAATATATGATACCATTCATTACAAATCAAAATCACCACTAATTACTTTGTAATGCATCCTCAATATTGGATGAATTTGTTTTGTGCTATGTTCTAAACCAAACCCTTGGGGAATGGTGAAATGATGTGAAATGATGTTCTCGAATCCTGCGTTTCAAAGTGAAGCACTGTGTTAGACTTGTTAGATTTTACCAATTGTGTTCGTTAGCTTGATTTTGTGTAACAATACATGGAACTTTGAACAACATTGAAGCAATAGTGCTTTCTTGATTTCTTTACCATGACTTTTTCATTTTTTACTTTGTCTACATAGATTAGGTTTAATTTATTGGATGATTGAAAATATAGACGTGGGTAATTTTGGTTTTTTGGTTCGGTTCGGTTATTTATGTTTTTGATTTCTTCGGTTTTCTAGTTTCGGAACTATTTGGAGAATTTCTTTTTCGGTTCCGGTTCGGTTCAGATATAAAATTTTAGGAACCACTCAGTTTTTTAGTCGGTTTGGTTTTTGTTCCATTTCGTATACTTTTTCTTATAAAATAAACAAAATCAATAAAAACCATATAAAGTAATTATAAAAAATTGAATACTTTAGTTTTATTAGTCATTTTGATTGAAATTAATTTAAAAATTTGGCTTATGAGCATGTAGAAGTTTTCCATAATACTCAACTTCTATATTGAAATACCCATCACTAGCTAGCTTAGTCAAAGCGACTTCTAGTTGATTTTCTACTGCCAATTTTTCCAATAACTCATTAGCTAGAGCATCCATTTGCTAAATCGAGAAGACATGATCCTCAATGGTTGGCTTCTTCATCGCATCACTTATGTTAAACTTCATGAAATTTTTCCCTAAGTTCAGCTTGATTTCTTCTTTCTGAACATCAATGACTGCATCAACAGTAATTAGAAGAATCTTCCAAAGAGCAACAGATCTTTAGGTTCCTAGTCCATTTTCAAGACAACAAAGTCAGTTTGTATTTCAACTTCTCTGACCTTCACAGGAGTATCTTCTAAAATACTGTGAGGGATTATCACCGACATGTCCGCTAAAACAAATGATATCTTGCAGGATTTGTAGTCGTTGAAACTTAATCTTTTCGCAACGGAAAGTGGCATGAGATTTATTGATGCAACATATCATATAAACACTTGCTGAAAGATAAGGGTCTAAGTAAGCAAGAAATTGTGAAAGTTCTTGGATCACCAAGCTTCTTTGGCACTACTTTCTTTGAATGATGGCACTGTTTTCGTGAGTGAGCACTAACATGCCTTCAACCTCTTTTGCTCTCTCCTGATAAAGAGGCATCAACATAAAAACATCCAATATGGTGACCTTGAGCTCAGTGCCTTGAATTTGCTTACCAAAAAGGGTTTTGTACTTCTCAACGACCTCTTTCTTAAACCTCTGGGGGAAAGACAATTGCGGTTTATTAGGCGGAGTAATAAATGGTTTCACCTTTTCTAAAGGAGCTGACTGTTTTTGGTGAGACTTTCTCCATAGGAGGTTGCATTCGATTGTGGTCAGTTGGAGTGAGTCGGTCAAGTTAAACCTCTGGAGTTGATTCTTTAGCCTTATCATGGGTTAGGCTATCCTCCTCTTCCTGAGCTTTATTGTCCTCAATATCCTTAGCACTCTCTGCACAAATTAACAACTCACATCCACTTCTAAGGGTAATGGCGCTAGCATGACATTCCTTTGGATTCTGAACCAATTTCCCAAGGAGTTGTCCAGTTGTCTTCACTAGTAAAAGATGGATTCTCAACAAACTTAAGCCTAGAGTTCATTGTCTCAAATTTACAATTCAGATCATGATGAGATGCATCAATCTTGTTATGCACCCCAACAAACTTCTTGGCGAACTCACTAGGTGTTGCTTATGTCCCTTAAGAAGTTGTTAGAGAATATACATTACCTCTTTTATTTTAAAACTAGGTTTCGGTTAGTTGAGCTTGAAAATGACTATTCCTTCATTGAAGACGTGCTTGTTGAGAAGTTTGCGGAGCTGGATGTTCATATCCAGGCGGCACTGTTGGAGCGGGTTGAAAATTCTGATGGTATTACTGCTTAGAGAGAGAGAGGTTATGGGCAGTCCTTGTTGCTTTGGAGGGTAGAGTTGGTCTTGTGGATTAGCGACGTTGGTGTTCTTGTAGGAAATGTTCGAGTTTTGCTTGTAGTTGTTGTAAGCTTTGTAACCTCCAACTTGATTTTGAACAAAGCAGACCTCTTCAACCTGATCCTCATCTTCTTCATCAAGTTATTCTTGACACAGTAAGTGTACTGGTTTCTGATGTACTGATAACAGTGTGTTAAGTTTCTCATTCAAAGCTTTGACCTTTTTTCTACTAACTTAATTGGATTCAGCGGTAGCTCTCATTGTTTTGTCGTAATCCTCCCCATAATGGCCATAAGCTTGAGCTAAATTCTTCACTAGCTCCCTACCATCATCAACATCTTTGTTTAAAAAATTCTCATTGCTTATTGTATCAAGTAGCATGCAAATTTTTTGGATGAACACCTCGATAGAGGGTGCTGAGTAAAGACTCGATGTTGAAGCCGTGATGAGGACACTAAGATTGGTAAGTTTTGAACCTCTCTCAAGCTTCAGGGAATGATTCGTGATTTATTTGGGGAAAGCTGGAAATCTCATTGCGGAGCTTTGTAGTTCGAGAGTTTCATACAAACTTTGCAAGAAAAGTTATCTTGCACTTATTCCAAGATATGATGGAGCCCCGAGGTAAATGATTTTTCCAGATGTGTGATTTGTCTCCAATAGAGAATGGAAATAACCCCATCTTAAATGCATCCTCACTAACTCTAGTGATCTTAGTGAGGCTACAAAGTCTTTCAAACTCATCAAGATGATCAAGAGAATCCTCGAAAGGTAGTCCATGAAACTTGCGGTTTTGAACCATGGTGATAAGACCACTCTTGATCTCAAAGAGTTTATTATGGATAGCAGGAGGGACAATCTCATGTCGCTGGGTGTGATTACTAGGTGCAGTTCCTGTCCCAATTGTTTTTGGCCTCTTTTATTGAGGTCCATGTTCAGGTTATGGCAAAGAGATTTCATATATGCCTCAACCTTCTCATAATTCTGATGCCATTAAGTATTTGTGTTCACAGTTGTGATGGTGTTTATGCTTTCTAAATTGATTTGGAAGGAAGTCTATATTGTCATTAAAATTTAGAAGGTTCTAACTGCCTTTGGAACGTGTATGCATACAACGAGTGAACGCAACTTGAGCAGTAGGGTTTTGTCGAATTGAGAGCTGCAAAAGCACCTGAAACAAAGTTAAAAGCTAATGTGAGTGAACAATGTGGTGTAAAAAGAACACAATCTCAGAAAGTCTAAAATCCTAAATGTAGCTAAAAGATCGTAGTTAGCAACAACGCTAATTTGATTACAATATTTTACTCTAGTTCTCAAATGTTATTACACTACGATGTCAATGTAGTATAATAGGTGTCAGTCCAAGTGGGAGTGTGACTAGCAATCATAATATGATAGACTACTTTAATTCAAGCCAATTTGATTTAATGGTTCTTTATCTATCTTACTAAATGAGCAAGTTGAACAACAAGAAACGAAAATAAAAATCAAATAAGGAAAACACTAATCTAATTAAGAAATATAAAAACTAAGCAGTGGATGAGAAAGAAAGGTTCTTAAGGGGTGGAGATCATGGAAAATGTCTCACTTAAATCTAATAATCGCTTAACACAACTCAAACAAAGTGAATCTCTAAGCAATTAATTTATACATATTGAATTCATTCTCGTGGCAAACAATCTCAGAAAATTATCATTCGACCTTATCATCATAAACATTTAACACCCTAACTGGCGTGAAATAACAATTTAATTGAGCCCAGTGAACACCTTAGACATTCAATCTCTTAAGCTAAGAGTGTAAATTTCTGAGACGGTTGGATCGGACAATTTAACACACCTTACGGGAGCTAAATGATTAAGAACATAATTCAATTGATCATAAAGAAACAAGCTTTAACAACACCGAAACAAAATAAATCTAGACTAATATACTCTTTTAAGCGACTTAGAAAACTTAAGATACACGTTGATCTAATATGTTCTCTTACAAACCTTAAATTACATACTCAGAAAGGATAGTTGAAACAATCAAACTAAAATTCAAGGGGAAAGTCATAATCATAAAATTAAGAAGATAAACTCGAATGAAAACAAACTGAAATTGCATTAGAAGATCATAAAACAAAAGTAGAATTTAGTTCTGAAATTATAACAACGTAAAGCTCAAAAGATTTCATGAAGTAGTGGTGAAAATTTAGATGATAGTTGAAAAAAATATTTATGATCATCTCCCGCTAAACCTACAAATAAAAACAAAAAACTTAGGAGAATAGTTAACCACGTGGGTTGAGTCGGGTAATTGGACCGTCAAAAGTGGAGTTGACTGTGAACATCACGCTGTCTTGGGCCTGTTGTGATATGACAGCAGGCGTGACCTGATCAGTTGACCCGAGCAAGCCGTCCGAGTCGCCATGAACGGCTGTCCGAGTCGCAATGGATTTTCAAGTCCCCGCTGGTCTTTTTCATCTCTAGTTCAAACTTTCCTGAAAAACAAGTCTAAATGTAAAATGTATGCTATGCAAATGTAACATATGAAAACAAACTAAAAATAACTCGAACATGATGCAAATGCAACATATATGTATAAAATGAACTAAAAATGACACCTAACTCTAGTTAAAATGCGTACATATCAAATACCCCAACTATGAAATGTTTATGGAGCTCAACACCTTTTTTGAAGACTGAATTTGGAATGATAACTCGTGGAGTACCTTCAGAGGTTATAGTGGTTGAAGCTAGTTCCTTGAGGGATTTATCAGTATTTTCACTGACTTTGGATGCCCAATAAAGTGGGGGAAGGGTGATGATGGTTTGATGGAGGAGGTTTAGTGGATGAGGGGAGGGTTGGGAGTGGATATAAAAGGTTAAGTGGGGGATCCACAGGTGGATTTTGGACACGGGAATGACGTTTAGTTCAACTAGGGCAATATTACTTGTAAGGTTTGGGTTTGCGGTTTCCAATACATGACGTGGTTCTAGATTTGTAGTAGACAACACATTTTCATAATAAATATTCATATTTGATGTGTGTTGTGTAGCAACAGTAGTGACATGTGGTCAGTGGCGTGTCTATTAACAAAAAAATGCATTTGCCTAGGGCCCCAAAATATATAAATTTTTGGGGCCCCTTATTACCAAAAATCTAAGGTAGCAAAATAGATAAGTTTCTTTAATTTAATTATAATGTCAGGTAGCAAAATGGTTAAGTTTCCAAAAGGAAAAGGAAAAAAAGGAAAAAAAGAAAAGGAAATTCATAATTCAAGAGAAAAAGAAAAACCTAAACTTATAAATAGTTGTTTAAGAGAAAAAAGAAAAACATAAAAGCCATTTCATTCTTTGGGATAATTCAACGAATTAATTATCTATTTGCATCTTCGACTAAGCGATGGAAGATATTGGAAGATGTAGTGGGAGGTTTGTCAGTTAAAAATTTGTTGCAAACTCGGTGGGAGAGTCATGTTGAATGTGTCAAGGTAGTAAGATTTCAAGCTCCAAAAATAAGAAATGCTCTGATTCATATAGCAGAAAATAGTGATGATCCAAAAGCCCAAAGTGATGTTGAGTATCTTGCGACAAGTGAAACAGATGGGATTGAAAATTATAAATTTTTACTCTCTATGGTGATTTGGTACAAAGTTCTCTTTGCAGTCAACATAGTAAGCAAGAGTTTGCAGTCAGAAGACATGGACATTGAAGTTGCATTTTCCCTGTTAAAGGGTCTTGTTTCTTTTTTCCAAAATTATAGAGATAGTGGTTTTGAGAGTGTAAAATTAGATGCTAAGTAATTGTAGAGTATATGAAAATTGAAGCCATATTTTCAACAAAGGAAAAATGTGTTATCAAAAGAAAAAAAAATTGGTGAAAAATCAGAGATAGTTGATGAAACTGTGAATATATCTCCAGAAGAGAGCTTTAGAATAGTTTATTTCAACCAAATCATGGATCAAGCTCTCTATTCTCTTAAGACAAAGTTTGAGCAATTTCAAAAGTACGAACAAACCTTTGGTTTCCTATTTGATTTAGAGAAACTGAAGTCAATAAGTGATGATAACTTGAAGACATCTTGTACAAATCTTGAAGTATTTTTAAAATATGGAAATCATTCAGATGCTATAGGAGATGAGTTGTATTTTGAACTAACAGTTCTGAAAGATGTTTTGCCAGAGAAATGTAGGAAACCTGTTGAAGTGTTGAACTACTTGAAAGGAATGGAAGATTGTTATCCAAACTCATGGATTGCTTATCGGATTTTGTTGACGATTCCGATTTCGGCTGCTTCAGCTGAAAGAAGTTTTTCAAAACTAAAGTTGATAAAGTCTTATTTGCGATCAATTATGTCACAAGAAATACTAAATGGTTTAGCAATCATATATATAGAAAGAGACCTAGTTAGAAATTTAAATTATGAGAATTTGGTAAAAGAGTTTATTTAAACAGAAGGAAGAAAAATTATGTCTTAATCGTTTGTTTTTTTTTTAATTTTGTTTTGGTTTATCAATACAATTTTTTTAAATTATATTATATTTATATTATAAAGTCTCCATTTTACTAAAGTTCGCATTAAACCTCTCTAACGCTAGGCACGACACTGCATGTGGTACATCTCAAGCCATTGGGTTATGGTTTAGTTTTTTCCCTATCATATTTTCTCGGTTCGGCCAAGGTTAACAACTAAGCAGTCTTTCTTTTTTGTTTCTTTATGGAAATAGTAGATAAAGACCAACTAACTTCAGGAAAGTAGTTACAGAGGCATCTGGCTATAGTAGTTGGTTTGAGAATGACGACAAGAGTGGAGGGGGAGGAGGGGAGATGGGGAAATTGGGTGAGGCCAGAGAGGGTACGAGAGTCTCAACGTTATCGCAGCGAGTTATATTTAGCCATGAAAATAGTGGTGACAACAAAATAAAGGAGAGAGAAGAAAGAAAAAATGTTTTTATCCTTTTTCGAATTAAAGCCTACTTTTTCAATGTATAGTTTCCAAAAAAAAAATAGTATTATCAATGTGCATAGCTTCTTCATCTATCTATCTCTTTTATACCTAGTTTAAGACTTGAACCCATCAAATGTTACACTGATATGTGCCTTTCATTGACCGTATGAGCTAAAAAAGCTAGGCATTTTAACAAATTGTCAAGTTTGAGTTTTTGTTTGCTCCGTAAATATGAGGTATTTTTTTTGCAGGTAGTACATGATGGACAAGTCTAAAACTTTGCAGCCACTAAAATTTTGATTGGTATAATCGCTTAATGTTATAATATATTATACATTTTTCACAATTTTACCAATCAATATAACGTATATAATGACGTAGTATAATGCAATTTTATAATATTTTTCTGCCTAAAAATTTATAAATAAAAAAGTTATTAGCAAAATAAACATATTTTTATCTAATAATAAAAAAATAATTATAAAATAATATTGATTATATATATACTATTGCGATTATATGCATATTTACCTAACCGATGTCTATTACACCTACTTACTTATTAGAACATTAGTGGATTCTAATAAATTTTACCATCATGTAACCAATTATAATTTTACAACTTTTTTAAATAAAACTAATATTTAATCATTTATAAATATGAGTTTAAATATAAAAATAATTGGTTAGTTAGTTTCATGCAACCAATAACTATTTTCTAATTATATTTACAAAATAATATGGATAGACGTAATATAACTGTAAAGTTCAAACAAAGTTATTATAATATACTAAAAGTTATATTTTTCGAAATATAAAATATGTTATAATATATTAAAATTTATTAAATAAAACTAATAGTTGAATATTATTAATTATATATTACCATTCAGTAAAATTATTCAATCATTAATTATTTTCGATAAAATATTATGTAATTTTTATTCTGATAATGCTAATTTACCGAAATTTAAATATAAATACATGTTTAATAATAATATTTTAAGAGGTATCTAAAAAGTTGTTTAGTAATAAATTTAATATTAATTAATAATGATTTCTATAAAATGTATCATTGGTCTTATTCTATAGAGACAAATCAAACATAATCTTACTATTTTTTTTATCTTTTATAATTATATGACATATATTCTCGCCATTAAACATGTTCTAAGTAGCAAGTGGCATTTAGTCTAATGGCAGATTGTAAATCTACAAGAGGCATGTGCACTTACATATCCTAGGATCGAGTCCCCCGCTTACATTTACAAGAATTTGGCTAATGGCCGGCTATTTGTGGCGCAATGTTGACAAAAAAAAAAGCATGTTCTAAGTATCATTTTCCGTCAACTTTGCTTGACAAAACTACTCTTCCAAAACTTGTCTCCTTTTCCTCCTAGATCTTCGCAACTCCAAGTCTCCGACCGACAGCAAATTATAAATTTTAATTTTCAACCATGTGAAAAAGCTGATTTTGCTTTTGAATTTTTGCTTTTGAAGCATTGTCAAAAGTTAAGAGGATTCTGAATTGCAAAACCCTGTCGAGAAAGTTAAAAGCTCCAAAACTAAAGACTTAAACAGTGGGCTGTTTCCAGTTTCGGAACAATTCGCCAGTTTATGCTCTTATCGGACCATTCAAAACCGATCATATATTCTTTTCTTCATTTCTCCTATAAGTAAACTTCTCTAACATCAAACAAGCTTTATAATGGAGAAAAACGCATCGAGTTCAGCGTTGAGTGACTTGGGTCCGAGTGGATTGGATCTCACCAGTGCCTTTTTCAAGCCGATCCACAACACTGTTCCTCCTCTTCCCTCCGATCGTCGTACTAAGGTCTCCGTTGTCGGCGTCGGAAACGTCGGAATGGCCATAGCGCAAACCATACTTACTCAAGATCTAGCCGATGAGATCGCTCTCGTTGATGTCCAACCTGATAAGCTTCGAGGCGAGATGCTCGATCTCCAGCACGCTGCTGCTTTCCTCCCTCGCACCAAGATCACTGCTTCCGTTGACTACAATGTCACCGCTGGTTCCGATCTCTGTATCGTTACCCGCCGGGGCTAGACAGAATCCAGGCGAGTCTAGACTCAATTTGCTTCAGAGGAATGTCTCTCTTTTTCGCCATATTATTCCTCCCCTCGCAAAGGCTTCTCCCGATGCTATCTTATTGATCGTCTCTAATCCCGTTGATGTTTTGACCTTTGTTGCCTGGAAACTCTCTGGTTTCCCGGTGAATCGAGTGCTTGGATCCGGTACCAATCTCGATTCCTCTCGATTCCGATTCTTAATCGCTGATCATCTCGACGTTAATGCTCAGGATGTTCAGGTTAGTTCCAACCAAATCAGTGGGATATCAGTGTCAGTTTAATTGGATAGATCCTATGGTAATGGTTTCTTGTATAGAGGGTTTAGGGTTTAGATCTGTAATAGATTTTTGGAAAGCTAAATACTGCGATTAGGAAGTGAGCAGCTGGATTTAGTGGTTAAGTATGATAAAAATCTATGCTTAAGTGGCCGTAAATGAAAAAAAAAACTATACTTTTGATTAAACACTGCAACAATAGAGTAATTAGGTGATAAGAGATCCGGTGATAATGTGGTGTGTTGTTGAGACAATCAATTGAATAACAAAAGTGGGTTTGGATTGGTTGTTGCAGGCATTCATAGTGGGAGAGCATGGTGACAGCTCAGTGGCACTGTGGTCGAGCATAAGTGTGGGAGGCATACCCGTCCTAAGCTTCCTTGAGAAGAATCAAATTGCTTACGAGAAACAAACCCTTGAAGACATCCACCAAACCGTTGTTGGCAGTGCTTATGAAGTCATTGGACTCAAGGGTTACACTTCATGGGCTATAGGCTACTCTGCTGCTAATCTGGCTCGCACAATCCTCCGTGACCAGCGCAAGATCCACCCTGTCACGGTCCTTGCTCGTGGCTTTTATGGTGTGGAAGGCGGTGACATCTTTCTCAGCCTACCAGCTATGCTTGGACGCAACGGCGTAATAGCTGTGACCAATGTGCATATGACAGATGAAGAGTCCGAGAAGCTGCAGAAATCTGCAAAGACTATAGTGGAGATGCAGAGCCAATTGGGACTTTGAACATTCTCTCTCTCTCT
>JAKUCM010009724.1:0-15582 GCA_023374145.1 Lepidium sativum | reverse complement strand
TACTCATTGGTAATGGATACATTGATATGTTAGTTGTGCAGCAAGCAGATTGCTATCCACCACATCCCCAATGATAACATTGTTGAGGCGTTCCGGTACAAGTGCAAACCGGTACTGGTAAACCAAAAATGTCCATACTTACTCCATTAATCACAACATCAACACTCTTCTTAACTGGTTTCACACGTTGTTGATAAACACTGTTGGTTACAATCTTTTCCTCTTTTGCTTTCCTCATCTTCTTAGGTTTAGGTGTTTTTGTTGTTGTGTTGCTTCTAGACTTTCTATTCTTATTAGGTTGAATGATTTCATCTTCTGGAGGAAGAGGAGGAGTCGGATTTACTCGAACCAGGATGAATTGATAACCGGTTGATGGATCATCTGAATCGAATTTGAAATGGATGTTTCGGATAGAACATTACTGTAATTTGGGGTTCTTATAGTTAACATGTTGAAGAACTTGTTCTCCTTTGGTTGGTTAATTCAGCTATAGTTCATGGAGACCGAATGACTCATGGTCTCGTGGGTTATAGAACCGTTTGGACCGATCATTAGATTCGGTTCACGTCCGGGTAAAAACGGTTTAGTGTTCCGGTCAATGGTAGACATAAGCTGCAAACCAAGATTACCTTTAAATGTAGTAGCCGCTGGTTCATAGTATCCCCAATTGTGGAATCCATCATCATCCATTGAAGATTATAAACTACAAACAACGCAAATACAAATTAACAAATTTAATTCAAACAATTTAATAGAACAATAAGAAATCGAGTCCTTAATCGGAAAAGATTCTAAATTTGTGGTTGAATTTGGTTCTTAACCTTGGATTCATCGAAATTCTAATGAAATTAACACAAAATCTATCCATTTTCTCAGATATAGCAACATAGTTAAATGAAAGTACAGATTTTTAAGATACCCAGATATGAAAATAGGGTTTCTCTGATTAGAAATCAAAAACATGACTTTCAACCAAATCTATCTGAAACCCACATGCAAATCTTTAGATTTTACAAACCCAGAACCATATCTAAAGCATCGATTTTTCGAAACAAAAACTATTCAGGTCTCATCTTCAAATTGACAATATGATGAGAACAACGAATAGAGAACTGAAATGGGAAAGTGAGTACAGTACAAAAGGAACCAATTATAATTTCAAAATGAAGAGGGAGAGAAAGAGACATAGATTTATGAAAAAGAAATCTTACATGGTAAAGATTTGACCTCGTGGAGAGAGAGAAGGGAAGAGAAAGGAGAGAGAAACCTGCGAGAAATTGGTAAAGAGAGAGGAAAGAGAAAACAAGAGAGAATATGAGGGATGAGAGAGGAGAGAGAAGGTAAAGATCTTCAAGAAGTTATTTTTTGCTTGGTGAAGATTGAGAAGAGAGAATCTTAAAATGACATTTTTAAAAGTACTAGAGATATATGCATCTATATATTTTTGTTAAATATATTTATTTTTCTATTTAAAATTTCGTAAAAATTTGGTCTTTTTGTATCTCTATATAAATATTTTAGTAAGTAAGCTCGAATATAATTATACATAATTATTTAAGAAAAATTTAAAATATTTTTGACAACTTTTTAATAGTTTTTTAAAGTCTTATGAGTTTGACTAAGAAAGATAAATACTTTGTAAAACGGTTGAATGTATTATTAGTATAGATATGTAATTTTTGTAAAACATCAAACAATATTAAATAGGTTGTTTGCAACGTAAATTAGTAACATTTAGTAATGTTTTCAAGAAAACCATTTATTTGACCGGTTAAGTAGGATTAAAATAATGGAGAAATCCCGGGAAAATTATGCGTTTTAACCACCAATATTCAACAATTGAAGCAGAGAATCGCGACTGGAGAAAATTCTGCAGTTGTAGATTCGAGATAACTGTGAGCATTGGTCATATATTCATATTCTTTAATTTCTTTTAAATTCTCTATGTTTGGGATTTTGATTCATAAATCATATTATCGTTTTCTATTTTTAATGTCATTTTAATATATTTTTTTGCTTTGCTTGTATTCATATATCAAATAATATATCTATTGTAGCATAGTTCTTTAACAGTATAAAGATAATATAATAATTTTAATATAAAAAATTTTCTGAAGCATCACCACAAAAAAATTGAATGACATGTCAATGTAAAAGTGTTTTTAAGAAAATTTTAAGAAAAATATTTCGTGAAATTGTAACTTAATATTTAAATCATATGTTTAAGTAATTCACTTATATGGTTAGAGAATAATAATATGCATCTACATTTTTGTTTAGTTATAATAACAAATCAATATATATATATACATATTAATTTTAACTCATATTTCATTAGCTAAAATAAAACGTGTAATGATAATCTAGATTAGTTTCAAATATCTTCATCAAACATTATCTTTTGTTAACAATAAATAAAAAAAGTTCGATCTATTATTCAAATCCTATACAAATCCAAATAATATTTAGAAGAAATAGATTTCAATGTACCTTGGAGTCCAAGAGGAGGAGTTCAATGTCCATTAGAATATTGCTCTTTTGAAATTCCTATCTTCCCAATGATGCAAGAGTCGTGCAATGACCTCTTCACTGCAGAATTGGCCGTTTATCTCATCAAGGATATCAAAAGTGAATAATTTCGAAGAGGGGACGGTAATTTGTGGTGTCATCTTTTGGTAAGGGGAGATGGAGGCGTTAATATGGTGGTTTGTTATCTCTCGAATAGTTTGAGAAACTGAAGCGAGTGACTAATATTTGTATACGAAAATGTAAATTTAATGTGAGATAGTGGGCTTTGGTGAGTAAATTACAAAGTGGGGGGGAATTTAATGTAACGTTTAGTTAATGTCTAACGTTTAGTCCATTGGTTGTGATTAAGGGGGGAATATGAATCAACTATGACATTGATCTCTCCGGTTTTCTTGAAAACGTAACTAAACATTACTAATTTACTAATGCAAAGAGACATATGATATATTACACATGACTTCTAATCAATAGCCTAGTCAGAAGATTATTTAATTTAAATGACATATGACTATTCATTTATATTACACGTAAATCAAATATTAAATAGGCATTCTATATATTGGTATTTATATCTAATATTTTATATATTGATGTTTTGAATAATATAACTATATGAAAGAGAAGAAGGATATAAAATAGATCTTTTATATAAAATAGAATAAAATGAATAAAATATTTTATATAACATATTTGGCTTTTATAATAACTAGAGATTGTGTCATTTCCAAACCGGACAGGGAAGTTTCCGGTCACGTAAAATCGAGTTGTAAAGAAGTTTCAGATGTAACTTAATTTAATGTGAAACCTTTGAATATCCATATTACAGCAAATAATTGTTTTGAATTTTTTTTAAAGTATTTCTAAAACATAAGCTGATGTGGCAACAATATAGGAGTTTGAGAAATATGAGTTGGATGACTTAAGAGGTCTCAAAACCTTCCTCTTATTAGTATAGATAATAGATAATAATTAGAGATTGTGTCGTTTCCAAACCGGACAGGAAAATTTCCGGTCACGTAAAATCGAGTTGTAAAGAACTTTCAGATGTAACTTAATTTAATGTGAAACATTTGAATGTCCATATTACAGCAAGTAATATGATTAAGCAAATAATTGTTTTGAGTTTTTTTTTTTTTTTAAATATGTCTAAAACATAAGCTGAAGTGGCAGCAATATAAGAGTTTGAGAAAGATGAGTTGTATGGCTTAAAATGTCTCAAAACCTTTCTTTTATTAGTATAGATATAGAAAAAATATTCTAAAAACCAAAAGGCTTTTTTTTTAATAAAAATTGTGAAGAAGAGAATTATATTTGGTACATAAAAGAATTTGGATTAAACCTATAAGAAATAGAAATCCATCATAAATGAAGATTTAAATTAGGAAATACCTTTTCCAATCCATGACCTTGGTGACTGGATCTGACTAAATTGGTACATATTATAGTAAGGCCCATTTATGAACCCACTAACATATACTAATGAAAATGATATGTATGGCCCAAGACTCTTTGGTCATCAACTTTTTTTTTTGTCAATCTTTGGTCATCAACTTAATTAGATGTTATATATCGATTAACCAATTAAATACACATATGTAAAAATTACTTTTTAGCCAATTATGATTTTACTAAAATAGTTTTTCAAAATTTTAAAACAAATTTTACGTTAAATTTCACCATTCAAGATTTTAGTTTTTTGCTTTCCTATAAACTAGGAAAAACTAACTTTTAAGAATCCAACGTTAGATTTTTTTTCTTAAAAAAAACTACTTTTTTGAAATTTTGCAAACATAAATTAAGATGCAAAAATAAAAAACAAAATTAAAATCTAAAAACCAAAAACTACAATTCAAAAACTAAAAATAAAAAAACCGGTGTTACTTATATATAGTCAATGTTTGAAATTTGGAAAACTATTATATTTAAATACTACTTACCAAAAGTTATTGATTACATATTAATTTCAGATGTGATAACTAAATATTTAATTTAATCTTAACTTTTGAAAAACATAAATTTTATGCTGATTCGGATGTTTAATGTCATTAATAATTCTCAATTAAATTAAACTCTGCGCTTCATGGCCCAAACGACTTGTCTTCTCCAAAATCTTAAATATTCAAATTAAAACCCTAAAATCATGATTTCTTCCCAGATGAATTTTAATGGAACTGATTTCTCGATTGACCAAAAGAAATTATCAAGCTGACCACATATAATGTCATTCACTTGTCGAGTTTGGAATCTGAACCCATTTCAGCTTCACTCCAAACGAGATATATTTCTTCTCGTGTTACCGGATGCATATGTATAACATGAACTTGTAACCAAACCAGATGATATCTCCTAAAAGTGAATTTAAATACTTTGTATTCTTTTTTGGCAGCATTTTAGAGTTTATGGATGTATGCCAAACTTGAGATCGAAGGCATGAGACCAAAATATTCCCTACCCGAATAAAATTGAGTAATGATAAATTGGGAATTTTCTTTTTTCAGATATATTATATTATTATCAATACCATAATATAATTTTTATTTTAATATATAAAAAATGAAAATAAAAGGAAAAGATAAAGAGAATCAAAGGAAGAAGTTGGGGGAGATGATGGCATTTCATTGCTTTGTAAATTTGAAGCATGTGAATTGATCCTTCTTTCCAACTCAATCTCCTTACTACTTCTATTTTTTTATTCTATCTCCTTATTTTATTCTTTCTCTTAAATATTATATCATTAATATTTTTAATAATTTATATATTTGAATGTTTGAAAACTAAATCTAAGAGCTACAATATTTTTCTACTCTGGATTTGGACTACAACTTTTATGTATAATTGTTAACTTGGGATCAACCGCTTGATCAATTGAATTTTTCAAAACATCAATTGAATTTACAATATCTAATTTCATAATTTAAATTCTATTACATGATTATATATAGAATTAAATTCTAATAAGAATATTTTAAAAGTAGATATTTTACCATTTGACAAAAAGTAGTTGATTATCTAAATTTATATGCATGTTCTTAACTAATTTTAAGTTGTCTTTAACTTATGTATTTATGCATTGAATGTAATTTATATATGCTAAGATCATTTTCTTTAGTCACCAAAATAGATCTCCTAGTGCACTTTTTTTACTATCTCTTAAACATCATGCATTAGAGAAATGGAACAATCAAAGGTCGTCGATAAACAAGTGGTTAAGTACGAGTTGGGAGAGTAATTAATCTCATCTTAGGAAATGATTACAAACACCATCTCATATCTTTATACAAAGCTGTCACCGTAAATCGATCATATCTTCTCGTTTCTTTTCTTCTAGTTTATTCCTTTTAGTCTATTTCTAAACCAGTTCAGAAAAGTAATTTATTATCCGATAATAAAGAAAATAAAAAAATGGATTATTTATCACAACGTTGCTCAATTACTATAAAAAAATTAGTAAAAATCTAGTGGTACCCATATGTATAAAACATATGATAATGTAGGTCTCATAACACAAACTTATAAACATTTTGATAGAATTATCGCTCACAACTTTGAACATTACTTATAAGTGAGAGTTAGACTCTAAATTATTTGGATGATGTGGTACCCACACTAATATAATATCAGAAATTATGATCTTTCAAATTTAGATATTGCTATTTCGTTATGAAAAATATATATAAACATATGAACATAACCTATGATTGAGATATTCATAACCTTCTTAAGTCATACTAGTGATTAATTTGTTATAATATTGCTCGTAAAATAATTGTTAGATCTGTTAAAGAAACCTAACTAAGGAATGAGAATGACATTAACGAAAGGCAAAAGCCAAAAGCCTAAAAGGAATCGACAATGGAGAGTGGAAGATGAAAAAGGTCACGTGAGTAAGACATAAGGTCACGTGCGGGATCTATTTTTTTTTTCTTTTCTTAAATATAAATTTAGTAATGTAGGGTTTATACTCCAAATTAAATAATACAAAGTTTCACATTTTACTCTTAGCTTGAACTATTATTTTTACACATGGTTTTTGATTCATATGTCCTTTAAATGTATGGGTGCTAGTACATCCATCATATAAGCCAAATAGAAAAAAATAAATAATTTTGGATGCATTATTGTAAACTTATAGAATTTGGTTTTTAATGCAATTATGCAATTTTATCCTTGGATTATTCACAAGAACCATATACCTTTTTTTCTCTTCTTTGTTTCCAAGTGTAATTCGAAAAGAATCTTAACAAATTTGTGGACCAACTATAAGAAACATGATGACATAACGTTCATATACAGTTAACAATGACAAATTTTCTAAAAATTGTCTATATATTATTGGATTGCTTTAACAATAATGGAACGCAATATGTAGTATCAGTGATGTATAATCCAACTATTTATAGGACTCTTAAAGTGTTACTCTCAGTACAAGTTTATTCTTAATATGTTAACCTTATTATTTAGTTAATTCTTACATTGATCATCTAAGAGTGAGTCTTGTATGATTTTTGTCAACAAAAAAGAAAAAACATTATAACATGATGTGAAAATTGAATATAACTTTTGATATTCCAAGAATTTTTTAACATTTAGATCGACAAATTTTGATTTCTAGTCAATCTTCATCTCCGAACTACTACTAATATCATGTGGGCCAAATATAATTCTATAAAATCAAAGTTAGATGTGAAAAATAACACTTTTACTTTTTGGACATTCCAAATTTATAACCTAAATATTTTGATGATTCAAAATTTGTAACTAAAGTCAAATGGTCAATCAATATATGAATTTCAGACAAGATATGGGTCCAAGCCAAAAAATTCATATATCCAACATGCTCTAAGAAACAAATTCTAAAAAATAAATACAAAATAACAAAAAGAAAAATCTAAATCTAAATCTAAATTAAAAATTCTCTCTATCTATCTAGCTACAAGAGTGTATGTATAGGTTAACTATACGCAACGATGGCACAGTCCCATGAGCTTTATAAGCAGATGCAATAGAGGCATCAAAGACCCCCTTACACTTGCTTTCAAATCTCAATTGTTTAAGAGAGAGAAATAGGTTTTGTAATGAAGAGTCAAAATAGTTAGAGAGAGAGAGAAAAAGAAAAAGCTTTCATCATATGACATAAGAGAAACTTTGAAGAGCCTAAGCAAAAAGATTAAAAAAGGCTTTTGTTGCAGAAAGCTTAAAAGGCTATCTCTCTCCTTCTCTTTCACTGAACCTCCCACTATCTTCAAAATTTCTTTGTTTCATCAAATCAAATTCTAAAAGTAGAGTAATTGATAAGAACAGATCAAGGGATGTTGTCCAACAAGCACAATAACAACACATGTTGTGTGGTTTCTTCTTCTTCTTCTGATCCTTTCTTCTCCTCTTCAGAAAATGGGGTCACTACCACAAACACATCCACTCAAAAGAGGAAAAGAAGACCTGCAGGTACACCAGGTAATAATAAATCCCAATTCAATTGTATCAATAACAAAACAAAAAAAATATATTCCAAATTTCTTTCTATTATTTCCATTTTTACCAATTTTAACTCATGGGTATTATTGGGTTTTTGATTTTCTCTCAAACTCAATTGAAAAACAAACCTTTTTGCTAATGTTTTTAACCAAAACATTTGTTCTTTGATGGGTTTGATTTGAGAGTATATAGGTATTTATGGTTTTCTTTGTTTTTTCTTAAACCTCATTAAAAATCTCAAATTTGATAATTTGTATTGAATTCAAAGATATGTGTTTTGTTTATGTTTCTTCAGATCCAGATGCTGAAGTTGTATCATTATCACCAAGAACTCTTCTAGAATCAGACAGATACATATGTGAGATCTGTAACCAAGGGTTTCAAAGGGACCAGAATCTTCAAATGCATAGAAGACGTCACAAAGTTCCATGGAAGTTATTGAAGAGAGACAGCAATATAGAAGTCAAGAAAAGAGTTTATGTTTGTCCAGAACCAACTTGTCTTCACCATGATCCTTGTCATGCTCTTGGAGATCTTGTTGGAATTAAGAAACATTTTAGAAGAAAACATAGTAATCACAAACAATGGGTTTGTGAAAGATGCTCTAAAGGTTATGCTGTTCAATCAGATTACAAAGCTCATCTCAAAACTTGTGGCACTAGAGGACATTCTTGTGACTGTGGTCGTGTCTTCTCCAGGTATAATTTCTTGTTCACATCACTAACAACTTAAATATTGTTTATTATAAAAGAATTCCAAATTTCTTTTTTGGATTTTGGATTGGTTTTGTTAAAATTATTGGTGTTATTAATTCATTAAAAATGAAAAAAAAAGGATGTTAAGTAGTTTGGCTCTGTTAATTTGTTTTGTATATTTAGGAGATCGTGTAATATAAATAAATAAATATATAAAATAATAATAGGTCAAAAATAGAAGATTGCTCTAGCGACCGAAAACAAATTGATTGATAGTTATGGTACTATTTGATTTGATTTGACCATCCTTCATGATTTTTACTAAATCTGTGTATTGATTTGTATGTATCAAAGTTTTCTAATTTCATTTGACTATTTTATTTGTTTTTCCTGACATATAAAGAAACTTAGTTATACTTACATTAATGACATTGACACCAAATCTATACAGAAATCTGTAAGCTATTAGTGGACCTAAACTCATATTACAATATATAATATGAGTCCAAAGTTAGTTTAAAGAGAAAAAAAACCTTATTATAAAATTATTAACTTTGTCACTCTTATGACTCTTTTTCAAGGGTGGAGAGTTTTATTGAACATCAAGATAACTGTTCAGAACGGAGAGTTCACCGTGAACCACCTCAGCCACCGCAAATCGCGGTCACAGCCCCGGCCTGCTCCTCTAGAACCGCCTCAACCGCTAGCACACCGTCTAGCGAAACAAACTACGGCGGTGTGGTAGCAGTTGCGACTCCTAGACCTCTAGAAGGCCGTCCAATACATCAGAAAATCTCATCTTCAATTCTCACCAATCTCAACCTCGAACTTCAACTTCTTCCATTATCATCGAATCAAAACCATAATGGAGAAAAGCAAGTTAAGGAACCCTCTCATCATCATTATCATAAGCTTAATCATGATACAACAAACTTAAACCTCTCCATTGCACCATCATCATCATATCAACATTACAACAACTTTGATCGTATAAAAGAGATTATGGCAAGCGAGCAAATCATGAAGATAGCTATGAAGGAGAAAGCTTATGCAGAAGAAGCTAAAAGAGAAGCTAAGAGACAAAGAGAGATTGCGGAAAATGAGTTTGCTAATGCTAAAAAGATAAGGCAAAAAGCACAAGCTGAGCTTGAAAAAGCTAAGCTCTTAAGAGAACAATCTATGAAGAAAATAAGCTCAACCATGATGCAAGTTACATGTCAAACTTGTAAAGGACAGTTTCAAGCTGTTGCGGCTGCGGCTGATGAGACGTCTCTTGTGGTTAGTTACATGTCATCAGCGAATACTGATGGAGACTTTGAAAATGGTTTTTAAGACAAACCATACAAATTTAAGTTAAAGTTTACTTTGTTATATCTTTGTGTAGTGAGTATTTTGTTGTGTCAATTTTTCATTAATTCCAATTATATCTTTGGTCCAAGAGTAAAGTATGTGATGACTCAATTATGTAGATAACACAACAATCTAAAATCGAATTTCGACAAAAAAAATTGTAGAGATGATCATACTTCTCCCCATGATTTTGTGGTTTACATTGTTCAAAAATAGAATAACCAATCATTCACATTCAAACATTTTAAGTTCAAAGTACTTCATAATAAGATATAAATATGAATATTTAACCATTTAATCGAAATATACTTCTCCCTACAATTTAGTGGTTTATATTATTCGGAAATAGAGGTACATATCCTTCGTATTCAAACATTTTAAGGATCAAACAATTCATATAACTCTATTATGCGGGATAACATAACTACATAGAATCAATATTCGATAGAAAAGTGTACAAACACAAACGTTTTGACCATTTGATCAAACACAAACCTATAATTTAGTGGTTTAAATTGTTCCAAAATAGAAGAACCACTCCTCCATATTCAAAAATTTTAATGGTCAAACCAATTCATGTAACAGACCATCAAATTCTTATGTAACAATTATGAGTGGTTAGCTTTGCAATATATTATTTTATAGAAATAAATACAAAGTGGGTATAGGCTATAAATTGCTTGGGACGAGTTAATATACGGAGTGATGGGAAATGTACGATATAATTTGATATCGTTTTGGTCCGTGACCGTTACACTTATAACGAGGTTCATAGACAAACATCGTTTCATATTTCGTTAGATTCGGACAAAAAGTGTTGAATCTATAATACTGTCCGACCTTTTTTTAATTGTTCTTATTACAACTTTTAGCAATCTTTCTAGCTACTCATTTAAAATAATTTAACAGATATTCAAATAGAATAAACTATAATAAAAATGTACGTACGTTTGATAATTCTACTGGCAAATACATCACCAATATTCAAAATAACCAATACTAGATTTTCTATAGAATAGGTCGTGGGATTCTAAGTTATTTAATTAGTCTAAGCAATTAATAATAAAAGTTAAGTTAAAAAATATGATTTCTATGTGATTATCGATAATAAATAGTCACTCGAGTTGTTATGCATAATTAAAGTGTGAATAGTTTCATATTATACAATTTGAAAACCAATACCACATTGTTTAAGAAGATAAATCCATTGTAATTTGGGTTGGTTCCGAATTGAGTTCCAGTACGATTATAGAAACTACTTGTTTTAGATTTTATGTCTATTCTTTTAGGTTTGTTCTTGTAAATTTTTTTGTTTAATTTGTATTTTTCGGGGGTATCAATATTTCTGCTAGTTATGTAGTATTACTTGTTTATTTTGCAGGTTTGGTCTGTATGTTCTAACAAAATAATACATGTTCAAATTTAGACCACATGATGATATATATGAAATCTCTTAATTAACTCAATATGGTGATTGATTATGCAATCTTTCTATAGCCAATCGTTTTTCATAGAGATTTAAAGAAAAAAGCAAATTTTTAATAGATTGGACAGGTCTATGATGTATGAACATACATAATAAATGAATGTCGATACATGAAAGAGAAAGAGATTGATTGGGTAAGTATATAGATCCATAAATATCAAAAAAAAAAAATAATATAACAAAAGGAAAAATAAGACGATCTTTGCGTATGAGATTGAAGAAGCTACTACAAAAATGTAAAATCATAAGTGGGTTTGGCTATGGTACATAGTTTGGGACCAAATTCGATGCAAAAGTTAGGAGAGGATATAAAGAAATAAACACAGTATAAGAATTAACATGAATGGTCAAGTGATTAAATATATATATATATATGTTATATTTCTCTTTCCAATTTAATTCTAAAAAATTGCATTTGTTATACCACGCTGATTCTAAAGAGATCCATATATACTATTTTTAAGATTTTTGGAGTTTAGTTTTGAATTGGACATTATCAATTTAATGATTGAAAAGAAAATTTAAAGTGGATTTGGTTTTTACATATTTTGATATTGTAAAAATTAAAAGAAGACATAAAAAATAAATATAATAAATAATATGAATGAGAAATATATTTTATCAAGTGGTTACATATCACCGTAATTTATTTCCACTTGAGTTCAATATTAAAAAATCACTTTTACTTTTTATAAGGTTGTTAGGCATTTGTGAGATTGGACTTAGATGGAATAGTCTCGTTTTAGTTGTTGACTAAATAAATCTGAAGTGAGTTTTGGGACCAAATTCAATGCAAAAAATAGGAGAGTGTATATTAAGAAATAAATATAAGAAACGACATGAATGTGTGTGAGAGAATTAAGGAAGTGGGTTAAGTAAATAAGAGTGACAAATGCCTGCACATTACTCCGTTTCACCGCTATGGCACTGAAAACCATGGCGTTTTTTGCATTAAATGAGCACTCAATTTCGCATTGAAAGTGACTATTTCTCTCTTTCTCTCTCTCGTTATCATCATCATTTGTGCCCAACCCACAAAGAGGTTTGCAGATTCTGCAGCTATGTTTGTCACAGAAAGAGAGGTGGAGAGAGATTGAGCATATTAGGCTTTCTCTATTATACCAATGGCCAAACACATATCTATCTCTGTTGTCTATATTCTGATGATGGTGTTTGTCATTAACTCGTGAATCTGAAACTATCTACGTATTAATGTCCATGTGCATAAAATCATGATATCCATATCTTAATGCTATCTAAATATAAACTTTTTCACATTTGTTTTGTCAATGAATGCATATATACAGATGCATGTAATTAGCGAACTTCGAGATTATAGAATGTAATAGTTTCAAATCTATTTATATATATATAATTTAACTATTTCTTCTATCAATAATTGGATTGACATAACTAAATTTGTATATAACCTAAAACTCAAAACCCTAAAATTTATTTTTAATATATTATGTGTAGTATGTGGAACTGAACTTTTGATACCAAATCATTAAGTAGATCTATGAATTTCGTGTATATATAATTGATTAAATGTAAAGAATTCGAATATATTTATAAGAAAAATAAAGAATAGTGGAAGGTGCAACACGAAAAAGGATTTAGCTTTTCATCTTTTAGGTTGGCGATTGAATTGAGGAGCATGTGCATATTTGTTTATCTTCCTTCAAACTTTCAAATGCTACTTTCTCAACCTATATAAACTTTTGGTATTTTAGTCACTTCTATTTTTTTCGGTCTGGCTGGACAAAATATCCAAATCCAAAGAACTAAACTTGGAGTCATTCTGATAAAAATATTACAGACAGAAATATTTAACTATTTGGTAAAAACACTTATTGGATTTATAAGTGATTATTTTGAATATTTCATATTTTTGGACTCGTATTTCAATGATAGCTATTGGTAAAGTGTTAAAATAATATAATTAGAATGATGGAACAGTATTATTCAAAAATCAATGGGAACTCATGGATACTTCAACCAATTTATATTAGTTGGCCAAAACGAGAAAAGAATTTTCAAAATTACGAGTTTGAGAACTGATAACGATGATAAATGGATTATAGTGCGTTTATTTCATATAAATGAAAATAATTCGTTTAAAGCTTTATTTGTTTGTTTGTCGCTGGCGACCGCGGCCAAAAAATATTTGTTTCGTGGTTGTTGGTTCAGCGACCGTTCGCAGTAACTAGTCGCCAACGACCAGCTATTACAATTTTTTATCATTGTTTTATTTAGTGATTTGCGGCGACTAGAATTTAAAATTACTAATTTACTCTTAGTGATTAGTCGCAACGACTGTCAAACAAACAAACAATTATTTTTTTGATTGTGGTCGTTGATAGCTAATAGCGGTTGCGGTCGCCAACGATCAGCAAACAAACAAGGTATAAAATAAACTTTTTCGTAATTAAGTTGAGTTATTTG
The DNA here is from genome assembly GCA_023374145.1 of Lepidium sativum. Lineage (NCBI taxonomy): Eukaryota > Viridiplantae > Streptophyta > Magnoliopsida > Brassicales > Brassicaceae > Lepidium > Lepidium sativum. The sequence continues at coordinate 1,602 of JAKUCM010009724.1, read as the reverse complement.
TTGGGTTTGAAAATTTATGGTAATCATTTTTTATGAGATTTGAATATTTCCAATCGTAAAACTTTTATCTAAAAAGATCATTTGTATTTTTAGCGTGATATTACTAAAGATTGGTCTAAGATCTTAAACATATAAATATATCTAACTTTTTTTGTTTTTTAATTGCTAAAGTTTAATCCATGACTCATACTTATTTCTAAAATCTCAATTAACTATCATATATAATAAAATAGAATCGAACTTTTTTATTATCACAAAAGAATTATCATAGCTAAACTAAAATAATTGATGTGCTTTATTTGTCAAACAATAATTAAAGTACTTGAGTTGCTGGATATGGGAAATGGGTTAGGATGAAAATCTCCGACCACATGCGATTGCCTCATACTTCCCACAAAGGAACAACCATATACTTTACTTTTATGTGATGCCAAATTTACCCTTCACTTCTTTGATGGGATGTATGAGTGACCTTCCTTCTTCCATGACTACTTTCGTCCTATTTCCTTTACTTATTACCATACTTAAATAAATGAACAAAGAATTTAATTAGTATAGTCACTTTACCAAATTTTAAATTATCAAAATTTTACTGTTTTTAATAAAAGAGAAAAAAATTAAAATGTAAGCTTTAACTATAACAAAAGTAAATCTCTAACACAAATTCGCTAACCTTTAAACAATATATTGTATACCACCTTAGAATCCAAATTCTACAGAAAAGATTGTAGAACTATATATTAATTTTCTTTTATTTTTTATTAATAATTAAATCAATAATATTTAATTAATATTTTAAATATTTCAAAACTTCTAATAATATTATGTAAAATTATAAAAGGTGGCGAAATAAATAGTATGATAAAAATAATAAATTATGCACAGTCTAAAAGATAACATATATAATATTTAGCCACTAGATCAAATTACCAGATTATTCGCCCATATATGAGTCCTTTTACTTTAAATTATAAATCAAGAATACTTGCTTTAGTTATAATTGAAATTTGCATATCTATTTTGTTCAATGGAATTTTGGTTGAGTTTACAGAAAATTTTCACAAAAAGTGCATGTAGAACATAAACATTGCAATATATTTTTTTTTTTTAATTTTTTATCAACTAATTTAATTATTTTTAAATCTCGTTTTTAATATTGTAAGTAAGGATTCGATTTTTAATACTTTGATAATTTGTAAAATAATTATACTATAAAATTATCTATTTTTGGTTTGGTTTTTGTAATTTATTTAATTATAAATGATGAAGCAGTTAAGGTTTGTCTTTATTTGCTTAAATATATGTAAGATAATAATATTAAATCTCACTCAATTATATCGGTGGACCCTGTTTGTTATATCTGTGTTTTGCACTAAACCTGATGCAATTTACTTTCTTTTCTTTTTTTTTTGTCTTTTTTCAGTTTTGTTCTTATGTTTCCTAAATTAATATTGGCATTTCCTCTATTTAATTTAAATTCTAAAGATATGTAAATCATTAAATATTGTTCATTTCTTAATGTATATATAGATACGTGTTCTTTGGTACTGTTTCCCATGACACAATTTGTCATTTGTTATCTACCATTTAGCCACTTTTGAT
>JAKUCM010009723.1:0-18027 GCA_023374145.1 Lepidium sativum | reverse complement strand
GGTCGGACAATGGAGGAGAGTATACAAGCTTAAAATTACGAGAACATCTAAGCAAACATGGCATCATTCATCAAACGAGTTGTCCTTATACTCCTCAACAAAATGGAGTAGCCGAAAGGAAGAATAGGCATTTAATGGAAGTAGCACGATCCATGATGTTCTATATGAAAGTGCCAAAGAAGTATTGGGGAGATGCGGTTATGGCAGCTTGTTATCTTATAAATCGAATCCCAACTAAAGTCTTGAAAGATGCATCACCCTTCGAGGTACTAAATGGAAACAAACCCTTTATTGATCATCTTAGAGTATTTGGGATGTGTTTGCTTTGTGTTAATTCCAGGAGAACAAAGGAATAAATTGGATGCAAAGAGCACCAAATGAATGTTCCTTGGATACTCTACAACACAAAAGGGGTATAAGTGTCTTGATCCGGAAAATCATAAGACATATGTTTCAAGAGATGTAAAGTTCCTTGAAGACCAAAGTTTACTTCGACAAGATAGAATGGGAGAGCTGAAAGATTTGTCAAATTCCACCTCGGACAGAACAGCAAGTCCTCCGACATCTTCTCAGCCATCTAGGCAATCCCTGTCCAAGAAAATCAAGTGGACTCAAATCAGGGAACAAATGATCCAGCTCAGCCTCAAGAAGCACCATCTATCTCATCTCAAGAAATGGGAAGTGGGTCTCAAGAACATGGAACACATCCCACGGACAATGTTGAACCCGATGAGGAAAGTGAAGAAGAAGTAAGCAACATAGACAGCCATGGAAATGAGGACACAAGTGCTGTGTCTATCCCTCTAAGGAGAAGCACAAGGATAAGGGAAGGACCCGTCAAATTGGATTAACACAAGAGTCTACTACAATCATGAAGCGGTGGCTCATCCGATCCAAGAAAAGTTATCTCTAGACCTTCTACCACCTGATCATAAGGCGTTCTTTGGGGAAGATAGAAATGCATCAGATCCCAAAGACATATGAGGAAGCAAAGAACACCAAAGAATGGTGTGAGGCCGTGGATGCTGAAGCTCATGCCATGGAGAAAAATCAAACATGGGAAGAAGCAACTCTTCCTCCGGGAAAGAAAGCGGTGAGTTCTAGGTGGATCTTCGCCATTAAGTTCAAAAGCACCGGAGAAATAGAGAGATACAAAGCTCGGTTGGTGGCAAGGGGTTTTACTCAAACATATGGAGAGGATTATATTGAGACATTTGCTCCGGGTGGCAAAACTACATACCGTAAGAGTAGTTCTCTCTCTTGCCACCAACCTATCATGGGAATTGTGGCAAATGGATGTGAAGAATGCATTTCTTCAAGGGGAATTAGAGGAGGAAGTATATATGCATCCCACCACCGGGACTTGAGCACAAAGTAGCCCCCGGAAAAGTATTGAGACTCCGAAAGGCAATATATGGGCTTAACAATTCCCACGTGCATGGTACCACAAGTTGTGCTCAACCCTCTTGACTTGAGGCTTCAAGAGATCGGAAGCCGATCACACATTATTCCATCTTCATAGTCCAAAAGGCATTGTGATCGTCCTTATATATGTGGATGATTTGATTATCTCCGGGAATGACAAAGAAGGTATCTCTTTTACTAAGTGTTATCTTAAATCCATGTTTGATATTAAAGATCTTGGAGCACTAAAGTACATTCTAGGAATTGAAGTGTGCCGCTTTACCGGACGGCCTCTTCATGTCCCAAAGAAAGTACACACTTGATGTTTTATGTGAAACAGGAAAATTAGGTTGTAAGCCCTCCAAAACACCCTTAGAGGACGGATACAAGGTCTCGAGAAAGGGGGAGAAAAATGAAGAACCGCTTCAAGATGCAACTCAATATAGACGTCTTGTGGAAAATTGATCTACTTGACCATAACAAGACCGGATTGTGTTTTGCCGTCAACCAAGTGAGCCAACACATGCAAAATCCCACAAAATATCATTGGAGTATGGTAGATCGGATTTTGTGTTATCTCAAGGAAGCCCGGGACAAGGCATTATGGATGGGAAAGAATGACAACACCGAGATAGTAGGATATTGTGATGCGGGATTGGGCCGGGGATCGCAATGATAGAAAGTCAACCACCGGCTATGTCACCTTCATTGGAGGAAATATGGTAACATGGAAAACAAAGAAGCAAAAGGTTGTATCATGCTCAAGTGCCGAGGCGGAGTATCGAGCAATGAAGAACCTCACAAATGAGTTGACATGGCTGAAAGCTCTCCTAAAGGATCTTGGAATTGAGCAAGCTAATCCCATCACCATGCATTGTGACAATCAAGCTGCCATTCACATAGCATCCAACCCCATGTTTCATGAAAGGACGAAACACATTGAGATCGATTGCCACAAGGTTCGGGGAAAAGATCCTAGAAGGAGTCATCCTACCATGCTTCACAAAAAGTGAAGACCAATTGGCGGATATCTTCACCAAAGCCGCGAGCCACAAGGTATGTGAGCACATATACCCAAAACTTGGACTCGTGGACCTCACTCACCCTTGATCAAAGGTCCCCTTTCCCATGGCTCCGTACACTCTTTTTCCCTTAAGAGAGTTTTGTCCCAAAAGTGGTTTTCTCTCTAAAGGTTTTTAATGAAGGTATGGCAATGGGTCTTCCAAGATTAACATCTACTATGTAAACGGTTAAACTTGAGGGGGAGTATTGATCAAGACCTATCAAGGCCATCAAATATCTACAAGGTCAAAGAAATAAAGTATCGGGTCACGAGTATGATCGGACCGGAAAGTTGTCAATCGGGTCAAGAATATGGTCGGAGAAATGGTGGATCGGAAGGTGCTATCGGGTCGAGGAAATAGGCACTGCTGTACGAGTCAGTACGTACCGCAGTCGGAGAACCGGGTCGAGAAAAATGCTACCCGCGGTACGAGGCGGGAAGTCTGAAGGTCGAGACATTCGCTACCGCGGTACGAGGCGGGAAGTATGATGATCGAGACATCTGCTACCCGCGGTACGAGGCGGGAAGTCTGATGATCGAGACATCCGTTACCCACGGTACGAGGCGGGAAGTCTGAGGATCGAGAGAATGACTACCCGCGGTACGTAGCGGGAAAGACGGATGACCGAGACAGTCATTACCCGAAGACCGAATCGGGGAAGTCTGATGATCGGGGATCGATGTCCGAGCGGTACGATGGACCTCGATCTATGGGCGACCGTTGACTAAGTCAATGGTCAACGACAAAAGTCAACATTGACACAAAACGAGATTTGGATCGTTTTGAGCTAAGGAAGAAGATGCGACGAAGACTTGGATCCTAAGGAGACACCAACTAGAAGAAGATGACCGTTGGAGAAGAGTCGCCAAGGCCAAGGCAAGGCGCGGATCACCAAGGCAAGGAGAAGTCGCTCTCAGCTCGGGGAACGGAGCACATGGGGATCCGGGGCGCGTCACTCTCTCTTCCTTGAAGGCTGAACCTCACCGACTGATTTGAGCTCTCCTAAGACTCCTTGTACCCTCTATAAATAGCACCTCTTGTATCAACTATATTCAAGCAATGAAAATGATCTATTCTCTCTATTACATTCTCTCCACTCTTCTCATATTTTCGTTCTAAAATCTAACATGGTATCAGAGCTTTGCTCTTGATTCCTTAAGACTTCCGCTCATATTCTACTCTTTATTCTATATTCTCTCATCTTCTTTGATCCAATTCTCTACTCTCACTCGGTTTCTTCAACTCATTTGAAGAAACACTCTTTTATCCATTGGATATTTTCTTGAAAAATCATGGAGCATAACAAAGCTTTGATTATTCCAATCGTTCTCAAAGGGAACAACTATTTAGTGTGGGCTCGAACCGCTAAAACCTCAATTTGTGGCCGCGGTTTTTGGAGGCACATTGTGGGGACAAAACCTCCAACAAAAAAGGCCATCTCATCGGAAGAAGATGAAGAATCTCAAAGTGACGATGAGAAGCTTGATGAAGAAGACAAATGGTTTCAAGAAGACCAAGTTGTCAAAGCAATTATTCAAAACTCTCTTGAGACATCAATCCTCGAAGCATACTCTTATTGTGAAAGTGCAAAAGAGTTGTGGGATACTCTCAAGAAAGTCTTTGGGGATATTACAAATATCACAAGAGTGTTCGAAGTTCAAAAAGAATTAAATGAACTTCGGCAAGATGAATCCAACTTCTCCAAATACTTTGGAACATGGAGATCATTATGGGCTGAATATGAGGCGCTTCGACCAAGCACCATTGACCCTGAAATTCTTCAAGAACGCCGAGAACAAGATAAGGTATTCAGTCTCCTACTAACCTTAAATCCGAAGTTTAATGATCTTATCAAGCATATCTTAAGAGACAAGAAACTACCAAGCCTTGAGGAAATTTGTTCTCGACTACACAAGGAGCAAGGGTCAAGTGGTCTATTTGGTGGAAAGAAGGAGCTCCCATCCGCCAATCGAGTGATGTACAAGCGAGATGATAAAAGGAAGAATCTTGTTTGTGATCATTGCAAACGTACCGGCCATGTCAAAGATAAGTGTTGGATTCTTCATCTACATCTCAAGCCTAGCAAGTCTCAAAAGGTTTCCAAGGGTAATCTATCTCAAGAGATTGAAGAGGAGCCAAACCAAGACAATCACTCCGGAGAGAGCTCCGTCAAGAAACCTCAAGAAGGAACCGCATTGGCAACATCTAACGAAGTAATTAAGAAATCAGATTTGGAGGCCCTAATGAAAGCCATTAATTCACTTACCAATTCCGGTACCACTTTCTTTACTCATACACCAAGTAGGAACTTAGTAATAGATTCGGGAGCTTCTCATCACATGATAAGCAACCCAAATCTCCTAGAAAATACTAATCCTACTCTAAGGAATGTAGTATTAGCAAATGGTGAGAAAGTAGCTATTCAAGGCTTAGGAAATTTAAAAGTTTTTGGAGAAAACTCCAAAGCTTTCTATATGCCTAGTTTCAATTCAAATCTTCTATCCGTTAAACGTATTACCTCCAATTTGAATTGTCATGTGATCTTTGGGCCTAATGAAGTTTGGTTTTAGGATATTAAAAGTGGCAAGCTGATTGGAAAAGGAGAAACAAGAGGCGGCCTTTATGTGCTTGAGGATTCCATCTCAAATACACCTATCTTATCATTATTTAGCTCTAATGTTGTTAAGTGCTTAAATGTCGTTTGGCATGCTAGACTAGGACACCCATATGCTCGTGCTTTAGGATTAATGTTGCCTAATGTTTCCTTTGATAATTTAAGTTGTGAGGCTTGTATTATGGGAAAACATTGCAAATCCATATTTCCGAATTCTAGTACTATTTATGAAAAATGCTTTGATTTAGTTCATTCGGATGTTTGGACATCACCTTGCACATCTAGGGATAATCTCAAGTACTTTGTGACATTTATTGATGAAAAATCCAAATATACTTGGCTTACATTAATCCCATCTAAAGATCGTGTATATGATGCCTTTGTAAATTTCCAAAAATATGTAAATAATCAATTTAATGCTAACATAAAGGTACTAAGGTCGGACAATGGAGGAGAGTATACAAGCTTAACATTCTGAGAACATCTAAGCAAACATGGCATCATTCATCAAACGAGTTGTCCTTATACTCCTCAACAAAATGGAGTAGCCGAAAGGAAGAATAGGCATTTAATGGAAGTAGCACGATCCATGATGTTCTATATGAAAGTGCCAAAGAAGTATTGGGGAGATGCGGTTATGGCAGCTTGTTATCTTATAAATCGAATCCCAACTAAAGTCTTGAAAGATGCATCACCCTTCGAGGTACTAAATGGAAACAAACCCTTTATTGATCATCTTAGAGTATTTGGATGTGTTTACTTTGTGTTAATTCCAGGAGAACAAAGGAATAAATTGGATGCAAAGAGCACCAAATGCATGTTCCTTGGATACTCTACAACACAAAAGGGGTATAAGTGTCTTGATCCGGAAAATCATAAGACATATGTTTCAAGAGATGTAAAGTTCCTTGAAGACCAAAGCTACTTCGACAAGATAGAATGGGAGAGCCTAAATGATTTGTCAAATTCCACCTCGGACAGAACAGCAAGTCTCCGACATCTTCTCAGCCATCTAGGCAATCCTGTCCAAGAAAATCAAGTGGACTCAAATCAGGGAACAAATGATCCAGCTCAGCCTCAAGAAGCACCATCTATCTCATCTCAAGAAATGGGAAGTGGGTCTCAAGAACATGGAACACATCCCACGGACAATGTTGAACCCGATGAGGAAAGTGAAGAAGAAGTAAGCAACATAGACAGCCATGGAAATGAGGACACAAGTGCTGTGTCTATCCCTCTAAGGAGAAGCACAAGGATTAGGAAGGACCCGTCAAATTGGATTAACACAAGGGTCTACTACAATCATGAAGCGGTGGCTCATCCGATCCAAGAAAAGTGTTCTCTAGACCTTCTACCACCTGATCATAAGGCGTTCCTTGGGAAGATAGAAATGCATCAGATCCCAAAGACATATGAGGAAGCAAAGAACACCAAAGAATGGTGTGAGGCCGTGGATGCTGAAGCTCATGCCATGGAGAAAAATCAAACATGGGAAGAAGCAACTCTTCCTCCGGGAAAGAAAGCGGTGAGTTCTAGGTGGATCTTCACCATTAAGTTCAAAAGCACCGGAGAAATAGAGAGATACAAAGCTCGGTTAGGGGCAAGGGATTTTACTCAAACATATGGAGAGGATTATATTGAGACATTTGCTCCGGTGGCAAAACTACATACCGTAAGAGTAATTCTCTCTCTTGGCACCAACCTATCATGGGAATTGTGGCAAATGGATGTGAAGAATGCATTTCTTCAAGGGGAATTAGAGGAGGAAGTATATATGCATCCACCACCGGGACTGGAGCACAAAGTAGCCCCCGGAAAAGTATTGAGACTCCGAAAGGCAATATATGGGCTTAAACAATCCCCATGTGCATGGTACCACAAGTTGAGCTCAACACTCTTGACTCGAGGCTTCAAGAGATCGGAAGCCGATCACACACATTATTCCATCTTCATAGTCCAAAAGGCATTGTGATCGTCCTTATATATGTGGATGATTTGATTATCTCCGGGAATGACAAAGAAGGTATCTCTTCTACTAAGTGTTATCTTAAATCCATGTTTGATATTAAAGATCTTGGAGCACTAAAGTACTTTCTAGGAATTGAAGTGTGCCGCTTACCGGACGGCCTCTTCATGTCCCAAAGAAAGTACACACTTGATCTTTTATGTGAAACAGGAAAATTAGGTTGTAAGCCCTCCAAAACACCCTTAGAGGATGGATACAAGGTCTCGAGAAAGGGGGAGAAAAATGAAGAACCGCTTCAAGATGCAACTCAATATAGATGTCTTGTGGGAAAATTGATCAACTTGACCATAACAAGACCAGATTTGTGTTTTGCCGTCAACCAAGTGAGCCAACACATGCAAAATCCTACAAAATATCATTGGAGTATGGTAGATCGGATTTTGTGTTATCTCAAGGGAAGCCCGGGACAAGGCATATGGATGGGAAAGAATGACAACACCGAGATAGTAGGATATTGTGATGCGGATTGGGCCGGGGATCGCAATGATAGTATTGATCAAGACCTATCAAGGCCATTAAATCATCAATTGGGTCAAGGATTTATGTTATCAGATCAAGTTCATAGTCGGGCTGGAAGTAGCCGTCAATCGGGTCGGAAGAATGATCGGAGCAGAAGACGGATCGGACAGTGCCATCGGATCGAGGAATCGTGAACCACGGTACGAGTCAGTACGTACCGAGGTTCACGTATCGGGTCGAGAAATTGAGGTCCTGCGGCAGATATCAGGTCGAGGTTTTATGTCCCGCGGGTAGTAAAGGAGTCGAGGCAGATACGTCCCGCGGTACGCATCAACATGTACCGCGGGTAAGCCAAAGGTCCGAGAAACTCAAGTACCGCGGTACGAAGGATTGCGTACCGCGGGAAAGCCGAATGTCCGAGAGACCATGTACCTGCGGTACGAAGGAACACGTACCGCGGACGACCCACGATCGAGTCAACGCATTTCCGATAAAAGTCAACGCTCGGTCACGACTTGATTTTCAAGGCGTTTGAGGCTAACGAGGACTTAGGATGTAATTGGAGTGTGACTATATGACCGTTGGAGACCTCATGACCGTTGAAGACATCAGTGGAACATGTGACCTTATCCACTTGTGTAGAGACCGAGGCCAAGGAGCAGTCACTATCTCTCGGGACGAGGAAGCGCAGCTTGGGACCACCTCGGGATGCACAAAGTCTCACACCTCCTCTCCAACGGTCAAATGAAGAGCCTCCATCTTCTTCCTTTGCGAAAAGCTTGTAACCTCTATATATAGACTTCCAAACCCATTGTAAAATCATGTTGAATAATATACTCGATTATGTTCTTCAATTCTTTCATGAGTCTCTCTTCAATCTTCCGAAACTCTCTATCTCTTTGTCTAAAATCTAACATGGTATCAAAGCCATGCTCATGATTCCTTAAAGACTTCCGCTCATTCTCTTCATAAACTCCTTATTCTCCTCTTTCTTTTCGATTCTCCATTCTATTTCTTCAACATCTTCAAACTTTTTCTTAAGAGACTCTCTTTTATCCGGTGGATAATAGCTGGAAAATCATGGAACACAATAAGGCCTTGATTATTCCGATTGTTCTTAAAGGGAACAACTATTTGGTGTGGGCTCGTACAGCCAAAACCACAATTTGTGGTAGAGGTTATTGGAGGCACATTGTGAGAACAAAACCTCCGACAAAAATACTATCATCATCGGAAGACGAGGAGGCAGTCCAAGATGATGATGAGAAACTTGATGAAGAAGACAAATGGTACCAAGAAGACCAAGTTGTCAAAGCTATCATCCAAAACTCACTCGAAACCCTCAATTCTTGAAGCATACTCATATTGTGAAAGTGCAAAAGAATTGTGGGATACTCTCAAAAAGGTATTCGGTGACATCACTAATATTACCCGAGTCTTTGAAGTTCAAAAAGAGCTAAATGAGCTCCGACAAGAAGATTCAAACTTTTCAAAACATTTTGGTGCATGGAGATCACTTTGGGCCGAATATGAAGCGCTTAGACCAAGCACCATGGATCCGGAAATTTTTCAAGAACGAAGGGAGCAAGATAAGGTCTTCAGTCTCCTACTAACAGTAAGTCCGGAGTTCAATGACCTTATCAAACACATTCTAAGAGACAAGAAGCTGCCAAGTCTTGAAGAAATTTGTTCTCGGTTGCACAAAGAACAAGGGTCAAGTGGTTTGTTCGGAGGAAGGAAGGAGCTTCCAACAGCTAGTCGGGTGATGTACAAACGTGATGATAAAAGAAGGAACATCACGTGTGACCATTGCAAACGCACCGGTCATACTAAAGACAAGTGCTGGATTTTACATCCACATCTCAAGCCAAGTAAGTTTCAAAAGGACTCCAAGGCAAACCTTTCTCAAGGGACAGAAGATGAGCCGACTCAAGCTAGCTCATCCGGTCAAGAGGAAGGCATACCCAAAAAGGGTCAAGAAGGAAGTGCTATGGCAACCTCGGCTAATGATGTGGTGAAAAAATCCGACTTGGAAGCTCTTATGAAAGCTATTGCCTCACTCACCAATTCCGGTACCACTTTCTTTACTCATAAACCAAGTAGGAGTCTAGTAGTAGACTCGGGGGCTTCTCATCACATGATTAGCAACCCGAGCCTTCTTGAAGATATTAATCCTACTTTAGGCAATGTAGTAGTGGCTAATGGTGAGAAAGTAGCAATACAAGGCTTAGGAAATCTAAAAATATTTGATAAAAGTACTAAAGCTTTCTATATGCCAAACTTTAACTCCAATTTATTATCCGTTAAGAAAATTACTTCCGATTTAAATTGTCATGCAATATTTGGGCCTAATGAAGTTTGGTTTCAGGATATTAAAAGTGGCAAGCTCATCGGAAAAGGAGAAACACAAGGCGGTCTCTATGTGCTTGAGGATTCAATCTCAAATGCACCTATTTTATCTTTATTTAGCTCTAATGTTGTTAAGTGTTTAAATGCCGTTTGGCATGCTAGATTAGGACATCCTCATGCTCGTGCTTTAGGATTAATGTTGCCTAATGTTTCCTTTGATAATTTGAATTGTGAGGCTTGTATTATGGGAAAACATTGCAAATCAATTTTTCCGAATTCTAGTACCATTTATGAAAATTGTTTTGACTTAGTTCATTCCGATGTTTGGACATCACCTTGCACATCTAGGGATAACCTCAAGTATTTTGTGACATTTATAGATGAAAAATCCAAATATACTTGGCTTACACTTATTCCATCTAAAGATCGTGTATTTGATGCATTCTCAAATTTTCAAAATTATGTAACTAATCAATTCAATGCTAATATAAAGGTACTTAGATCGGACAATGGTGGAGAATATACAAGCACTAAATTTCGAGAACATCTAAGCAAACATGGCATAATCCATCAAACGAGTTGTCCTTACACTCCTCAACAAAATGGAGTGGCCGAAAGAAAGAATAGGCACTTAATGGAAGTGGCAAGATCCATGATGTTCTACATGAAAGTGCCTAAGAAGTATTGGGGAGATGCTGTTATGGCTGCATGCTATCTCATTAATCGGATTCCAACAAAGGTCTTAAAGGATGCATCGCCTTTTGAGGTACTAAATGGTAACAAACCATTCATTGATCACCTTAGAGTATTTGGATGTGTTTGTTTTGTGTTGATTCCAGGGGAACAAAGAAGCAAATTGGATTCCAAGAGCACCAAGTGCATGTTTCTCGAGTATTCTACAACACAAAAAGGGTACAAGTGCTTTGATCCGACCAACAATAGGACATATGTATCAAGGGATGTCAAATTCTTGGAGGACCAAAGCTACTTTGAGAAGATTGATTGGGAAAGTTTGAAGGATTTGGCTAATTCTACCTCGGATAGGGCGGCAAGCCTCCGGCACCTTCTTAGTCATTTGGGAAACTCCATTCGGGAAAATGAGGTGGCACCAAGTCCTAGTGGAAATAGAGAGGAAGAAACACCTAATGGTGTAGCCTCTCCACAAGGAGTTCAACAAACAACCTCTTCACAAGAAGAGGGAGAGAATATTTCCGAAGATGGAACGAATCCATCGAAAGAGGATGTATCCGACCACTATGGTGAAAGACCAGAGGATTTGAGTACCAGAAATGGTCATGTGGATGAGGATTCCAGTACTCAACACCCCCAACAAATGCCCTTAAGAAGAAGCACAAGGATAAGAAAGGACCCCGGAAATTGGATAAACACACGAGTTTATTATAACAATGAAGCGGTGGCTCATCCAATCCAAGCACAATGTTCTCTTGCCCTCTTGCCTCCGGATCATAAGGCTTACATTGGTAAAATCGAGATGCACCACATACCAAAATCCTATGAAGAAGCCAAGAACACCAAGGAATGGTGTGAGGCCATAAATGCCGAAGCTAGTGCTATGGAGAAAAATGATACATGGGAGGAAACCATTCTACCACCAGGAAAGAAGGCTGTGAGTTCAAGATGGGTCTTCACAATTAAGTTCAAAAGCACCGGGGAGATAGAAAGGCACAAGGCTCGGTTAGTTGCAAGAGGATTCACACAAACATATGGTGAGGATTATGTAGAGACGTTTGCGCCCGTTGCTAAACTACATACTGTTCGCGTTGTGTTATCTCTTGCCACTAATCTTGCATGGGAACTTTGGCAAATGGATGTGAAGAATGCCTTCCTTCAAGGGGAATTAGAGGAAGAAGTATATATGTATCCACCACCGGGACTGGAACACAAGGTTGCATCGGGAAAAGTGTTGAGATTACGGAAAGCAATTTATGGTCTCAAGCAATCTCCACGAGCTTGGTATCACAAGCTGAGCACCACTCTCCTAAATCGTGGGTTCAAATGGTCGGAGGCTGACCATACACTCTTCCATCTTCATAGCAACAAGGGTATTGTGTTAGTCCTCATCTATGTGGATGACTTGATCATTTCCGGCAATGACAAGGACGGTATCATCTCTACTAAAGCTTATCTTAAATCTGTTTTTGATATTAAAGATCTTGGAGAACTCAAGTACTTTCTAGGGATTGAAGTGTGTCGTACTATGGATGGCCTCTTTATGTCCCAAAGAAAGTACACTCTTGATCTTCTATGTGAAACAGGAAAATTAGGTTGTAAGCCTTCCAAAACACCTCTTGAAGATGGCTACAAGGTCTCGAGAAAGGGGGAGAAAAATGAAGAACCGCTTCAAGATGCAACTCAATATAGACGTCTCGTTGGAAAGTTAATCTACTTGACCATCACTAGGCCGGATTTATGCTTTGCGGTCAACCAAGTGAGTCAACACATGCAAAATCCTACACAATACCATTGGAGTATGGTGGATCGGATCTTGTGTTACCTTAAGGGAAGCCCGGGTCAAGGCATTTGGATGGGAAAGAATGACAACACCGAGATAGTAGGATATTGTGATGCGGATTGGGCCGGGGATCGGAATGATAGAAAATCAACCACCGGCTATGTCACCTTCATTGGAGGAAATATGGTCACATGGAAAACAAAGAAGCAAAAGGTTGTATCATGCTCAAGTGCCGAGGCGGAGTATCGAGCAATGAAGAACCTCATAAATGAGTTGACATGGCTGAAAGCTCTCCTAAAGGATCTTGGAATTGAGCAAGCTAATCCCATCACCATGCATTGTGACAATCAAGCTGCCATTCACATAGCATCCAACCCCATGTTTCATGAAAGGACGAAACACATTGAGATCGATTGCCACAAGGTTCGGGAAAAGATCCTAGAAGGAGTCATCCTACCATGCTTCACAAAAAGTGAAGACCAATTGGCAGATATCTTCACCAAAACCGCGAGTCACAAGGTATGTGAGCACATATACCCAAAGCTTGGACTCGTGGACCTCACTCACCCTTGATCAAAGGTCCCCTTTCCCATGGCTCGTACACTCTTTTTCCCTTAAGAGAGTTTTATCCCAAAAGTGGTTTTCTCTCTAAAGGTTTTTAATGAGGTATGGCCGTGGGTCTTCCAAGTTTAACATCTACTATGTAGACGGTTAAACTTGAGGGGGAGTATTGATCAAGACCTATCAAGGCCATCAAAATATCTACAAGGTCAAAGAAATAAGGTATCGGGTCACGAGTATGATCGGACCGGGAAAAGTTGTCAATCGGGTCGAGAATATGGTCGGAGAAAATGGTGGATCCGAAGGTGCTATCGGGTCGAGGAAATAGGCACTGCGGTACGAGTCAGTACGTACCGCAGTCGGAGAACCGGGTCGAGAAAAATGCTACCCGCGGTACGAGGCGGGAAGTCTGAAGGTCGAGACATTCGCTACCCGCGGTACGAGGCGGGAAGTCTGATGATCGAGACATCCGCTACCCGCGGTACGAGGCGGGAAGTCTGATGATCGAGACATCCGTTACCCGCGGTACGAGGCGGGAAGTCTGAGGATCGAGAGAATGACTACCCGCGGTACGTAGCGGGAAGACGGATGACCGTGACAGTCATTACCCGAAGACCGAAGCGGGAAGTCTGATGATCGGGGATTGATGTTCGAGCGGTACGATGGACCTCGATCTATGGGCGACCGTTGACTAAGTCAACAGTCAACGACAAAAGTCAACATCGACACAAAACGAGATTTGGATCGTTTTGAGCTAAGGAAGAAGATGCGACGAAGACTTGGATCCTAAGGAGACACCAACTAGAAGAAGATGACCGTTGGAGAAGAGTCGCCAAGGCCAAGGCAAGGCGCGGATCACCAAGGCAAGGAGAAGTCGCTCTCAGCTCGGGGAACGGAGCACATGGGGATCCGGGGCGCGTCACTCTCTTTTCCTTGGAAGCTGTACCTCGGCGACAGGGGTCACATGTGACCGTTACTCACCTTTAGGGTCACATGTGACCGTTACTTACCTTGCGTCAAGATCGAGGCAAGGCGCGGATCACCAAGGCACGGAGGAGTCGCTTTCAGCTCGGGGATCGGAGTGCATTGGGATCCGGGGCGCGTCACTTTCTGCCTTGAAGGCTGAACCTCGGCGACCAATTGTAGCTCTCCTAAGACTCCTTGTACCCTCTATAAATAGCACCTCTTGTATCAACTATATTCAAGCAATGAAAATGATCTATTCTCTCTATTACATTCTCTCCACTCTTCTCATATTTTCGTTCTAAAATCTAACACCACATGGGGCAAGTGGGGTCAAAACCGACAAGATGGGATAACACTCGACCACGCCTGGTCGTTTGAGGTAACCGGGAGTACACGAAACGCTTTCCATCATTTAAGCTCCTTTACTCTTTCCATCAAGATGGGATAACACAATTTTTGGCTACGACGGAAGTTCGAGGTAAGCTCCTTTACTCTTTCCATCATTTACTTAGACCAAACGCTTTTCTACTCTTGCCAAACAGGGAGTACACGAAAATAAGAATGGGGCAAAACACGGATTTCAACCCGCCTCTAGAAGCCTTGTACGATCCCAATGGCCCTCAGCAGAGTTCATCTCCAACAAACAGCGATGAGGTGGATCCCGAGGCATATTGTTTTGAAGAATACACGATGCCACCTTGATAAACAGGTTTTTGCGGTGTTTTCTCAAATACCAAACTGTCTATTTAATCAATTGCAGTACAGTATGATGTCAATCCAATGGGAGAGTAACTAGCAATCAAGATATAATCTACTTATTCTAATCTAAGCCAAATTCGGTCTTAGTGAGTGTTGATCTATCCTAGGTGACAATGAAATCTTAAAACAAAAATGCTAAAAACGAAACAAAGTATTAGAATTTAAAATAGAGCATTAAAAGTAAAGCAATAGTGAAACTAATGATTAAGTGCAACACGAAATCTCAACCTAAAGCAGAGTATTAAAATCACGAAAATTCAATAGAGGAAAAAACGGGTTCTCGAGGATTAGGATCAATGATTAGGGTATTCCTAGGGGTTCTAGACTTATCTATCAACCTATTTAGATGACCTCTAAGCAAGGAATCACAAAGTAATCACATTCGCTCTCGCGCAATGGGACCTCTCCTAAAAGACAACCTGACTTGACTCTCGCCCAACGATTGGAAATTCAAGAGGCCTTAAATATGGACCTTACAAAGCCTAATAACACCCTAGACAATCAATCTCTTGAGCTAGGAAGATGCTATCTTAATTTAAGCATGTTCAAGTGATTCCCCAAATGCCTCTCGGGGGGATTCACCAAGAGATCGAATTTCAATTGATCAGAAAGAAACAAGCATTAAGAACACTTAAATTAAAGAGATCTAAGACCTTAACTAAACATAGACAAACCTAGAAATCCCCTAAGTTTTCCCCCTAATCTCACCCTTTCCTCAAGAACCCTAGACTAACTTACTCAGAATTCATGAAATAAAATAAAGACTTAAAATCGAAATCTAATTGAATAAAACTTAAAGCTAAAAATCGTAAATGCTTTTGTAAAATAAGAGACTCGAAAATTGCTAGAAAAGATTGTATATGTAAATATAAGACTCGAAATTTTGCTGGAAAAGATTGTATATTGAAAGTAGAAATTCTAGTACAATTTATAGATCAAAAGATCTAAAGAAAAAGGAAAAATACTTAAAGAGAAAAAGGGAAAAATTCCCTTGAAAGAAAAATGGGAATTTCCTTTTAAAACTTAAAAGGAAATTTCCCTAAGAAAGACAAATAGAAAAGAACTAAAAGATAATTGGGCTTACACAAAGGGGCTTTTGATGGGCCTTTTTCGCAGAGAAGCCCAAAGATTCAATCTTCGTCTAAAGTCTCAGTTCCGGTCCGTAAAGGCACTCGACCAAGTGATGGTCGAGTGTCATGCTCGAGTGTCGGAGACTCGAGTGACAAATCTTCTAGTTTGCATCTTGAACTTCAACCTTAGACCAGTCGATTCCTCATTGGTCTTCTTGTACTCCGAAATACTTCGTGATAAGCTCCAAAAAGTACCTAAAAGTCCCTTTTATGCAATGTATGCAATGCCCGACACTAATAATGCAAATTATGCTAAAAGGAACCTAAAACAATGATAATAATGCAAGTATGAATGCAAAACATGCTAAATAATGGTCCTAAAATGTGGTAAAAGTGTAGACACATCACACCTCGTCAAGGAGAACCAATCCGAGAAGCACACAAGCACATAGGCTTGTTGCAGAAGATGAACAAATGGTTGATGAAGAAGGTGAAGAAGTTGACTGCTAGCGACAAAGCTAGAAGGCAAGAAAAACGATGATCTAAGTAGAAGAGTAGCAGCTCTAGAAAGGAACAGCGGACCACCACCACCACCAACTATTCGCCCAAGGAGAGCCTCCATATCCACGGATCGTGAGAGGCAAACACCAACCAGCACCAGCTAGACGCTCCTCAGCAAATCCCGCAGCCTTCTCATATAGAAGACCATTCGATGCAGCTGGAGCAAGCTCGAGCCAACCACTCGAGCACCAATCAGTCGAGCATTCCGAACACTCGACGGAAATTATGCGGAATGTGGCAGCCGATTACTGGAATCATTAAGAGGTACAAAAACCCCTTCCTTTCATTATAAATACCATTGCATATTTTTAAATTGACTTGCTTTTACATTTCTTTTACTTGGCTTGCTTTTGCATATTTTTCACTTGACTTGCTGGTCTAGGATCCTCTTTCGGACTTTTATACACACAAGGGACTGTGTGATTTAAGTTTGGGGGGAGGGTTCTAGAGGATATTTAACTTTGTTTTCTGTGGTTCTTAGTTTTCATTCTTGCATTTGATCATTTGCATCACATCACACCTACCTAAGTTGCTTAGCAAAACTGTCTCATATCGAAGCGACATTACATTGCGTTGAACTTAGCATATAGAGATCACATGTGTAGAAGTACTATATGAACACGGTTACCTCAAAAGATCAAGCTAGACTTCACAAAATAACTAAATTAGTGCATGACGGTTCACATATAATCATAACTTCTAGTGTAAAAGAACAATCACATAGTTGCAACATATGAAAGCAACCTAAGTTGCTTTGCACACTTTCTCATGTCAAAGCGACATTACATGGGCTTTGAACATAGGAAAAAGAGATCACATGTGTAGAAATCCTAGATAAGCACGAATAGCTCAAGACGACCACCCTAGACCTCATAACTAAACCAAAGTAGTTCATGAAAGTTCACCAATAATCATAACTTCTAACTTAAGAGAACAATGACCTTCTTGCAACATATGACACCAACCTAATTTGCTTAGCATACTTTCGCATATCGAAGTGACATTACAGTGCCTTGAACTTAGCATATAGAGATGACATATGTAGAAGTACTATATGAACACGGATAGCTCAAAAGATCAAGCTAGACTTCACAACACAACTAAAGTAGTGCATGACGGTTCACATATAATCATAACTTCTTGCGTAAAGAACATTCACATAGTTGCAACATAGAGAGCAACCTAAGTTGCTTTGCACACTTTCTCATGTCAAAGCGACATTACATGTGCCTTGAACTAAGCAAAAAGAGATCCTATGTGTAAAAGTCCTAGATTAGCACGAATAGCTCAAACAACCACGCTAGAACTCATAACTCAACCAAAGTAGTTCATGACGGTACCGATAATCATAACTTCTAACTTAAGAGAACAATGACCTTCTTGCAACATATGAGACCTACCTAAGTTGCTTAGCAAACTTTCTCATATCGAAGCGACATTACATTGCCTTGAACTTAGCATATAGAGATCACATGTGTAGAAGTACTATATGAACACGGTTACCTCAAAAGATAAAGCTAGACTTCACAAAATAACTAAATTAGTGCATGACGGTTCACATATAATCATAACTTCTAGCGTAAAAGAACAATCACATAGTTGCAACATATGAAAGCAACCTAAGTTGCTTTGCACACACTTTCTCATGTCAAAGCGACATTACATGGGCCTTGAACATAGGAAAAAGAGATCACATGTGTAGAAATCCTAGTCTCTCTCTC
>JAKUCM010009722.1:0-12366 GCA_023374145.1 Lepidium sativum | reverse complement strand
TGAAAGTTTTTTATTTTAAAAACTCTTAACTTATTTTATTATTAAAATAAGTATGTTAACTTACTTTTTCATATATAATCATTTAATAATATTTAAAAAATTCTAATAAGAACTCTCCAATAATATTGATCTAACATAATAGATTTTTATTTCGTGGACTGAAACATAAAAGGAACCAACAAAGAAGTTTGATCATTGCTTAGTTTGTGTTTCATACATAGCGCAAAAAGCAAAATCATCTATCGGTTAGTCAGATAATAACAAATGCATTTTAGAAATAAGATATAATCATCCCTTTTGTTTTTTGTGCGGAATGAACTTTGAGCCGGGTTCTACATGAAACCAAACAAGTCTATGAATGTGAAATACCCACACTCATAATCCATAAATCACATCTCTAAACCGGTAGCTACAGCTCTCTATCATACCTAAGTAGCTTACCATAAGATAGGTTTCTTGTTCTTGAACATCAGAGTATAATCACGAACTAATCATGTTGAAATGGAATCTGGATAGCTGTTGAGGAATCGTCGATATAACTGGTCCATACCTCTGTTCCAGAAAAAGAATAAACAGGTAAGTAACTTTGAGGATGAACAGTGAAACCCATTTTCAAAAGCTTAATAGGTTTTTGAAATAAACAAAACCTGGACATTGTCATAGAGTTCGAACAAAGGGACGGCCAAGAGTTTCAAGTTTTTGGGCACAGCAAAGTACTCTTTCTCAGACAAGTGAACAATGTAGAGCCTCTTGCATTCCTGCCATTCCACAAAACAGAAATATAAGGAGAAGTAAAAGAGGAATGTTGAGAAGCCAGAGTGTACATATATATATATATGTGTGTGTGTGTGTGTGTGTATTAATTACCTTTGGTTTCGTGATGTGAGGAGGGCAATATGGGTACATCATCGTTTCAAAGTTTGGACGCCACCATGTAGCAACACATTCTCCTACCTGTTAAAAGGACATCGAGAGACCAATGGATCAGTAATAAAGCTACATACGTAACTCAATGAGACATGTGTGGGAAAAATGGTAAAGTCTTCTCTTTTCATGTAATAAGCATATGAATTTCTAGCGAAGACACCATATCTACTATCTTTCATGAATCCCTTATTCCTGGCATGCTAAGTGTAATAACCAAAATATTTCTATATTGAATTTCCATTCATTTGCACTAAGAGCAAGCACGAACCTAATATATATCTAGTCACTATCAGTCAAAAAATAGAGAGGAAACAAGAATACTACCTTCCAGTCAGGTACAAGAGCTGCCGAATTGCCTCCAAGCTTACTGGTCAACTTCCTTTTCAGGCCATCAACTTCTGCAGAAACAACATAATACATCCAAAATTAAAGTAACCAAGATCACAACAGTATAGAAATAACTAATAGATGGTCGCTTACCATTTTCTCCAGGCTTCAGGCGTCCACCTGGAAGTTTGCAGAATGTGTTACCTATTTGGAGGAGCAGTATATGAGGATGGTTATGTTCTTGTACCTGAAAGGTTGAGCAGCTCAGGTATCAAGAAGAATTCTAGAGATAGAGAGATTAACTAAATCAAACTAAATTAGGTGGAAGTAATTCTACTCTTAAACGCAAAATATTCACTGAGCTTATGCACCAACGAGATACCTAGCTGTGGTTATAGGTTTATAAGACTAATCATTTAGGGTGTCAAAACAACATCATATGTTCTGAGACAATGTTAAGGGCAAATACAAACAATGAAAGAAACAAATCAATAAGAAGAATCGGATATGTCTGTTAAATAACATCATCCAATACTGTGACTTACTATAAGTTCATACATATGACTTCATAAAGTGAAGTTTTACTAAAAGTTATTGGATCCATAAAGCTTATGACTTTATTAAGGGCAGTTGAATCCAATTGTGGTTAGAGCTTCTTTGGAATATAAGCATATCCAAATAGTACAAAACTAAATTACAGATGGCAAGTAGAAAAGGAAGTAGATGACTCCAGCCAAATATCACCAATCTCTATATTTATGCCACAATTTAAATGATACATTGAGTAGAGTACACATCTTTACAGAGATTGTTAAGATCAAAGTACAAATAAGTTGAGACTTCAGTGGCATTATGTACATGACAATATGGCCATAAAAATTCATGAAACAAGATACAGTTCCACCGATTAAGTCAGCAGGCGATCAAACAACATAGAGAAAACTACAGACGAGTTGGGGAACAAGTATAGTGGATCAAAAATTATCATACCAGCAGAATCCCATCAACGCTAGTCCTCATGCCCTCTTTCATATAGCTGCAACACACCATTAAGAAAAAAAGACAAGTTACATTCAGTCATCAGACTTAAAGATTTTCTTAAGATAAAACTATGGATTTTTCACTTTTATCCAAACAAAAAGCATGAGACTTTGAACCAACTTGGAAAATAGAAGTGTTGTATAACTATATCTATATCAAGTTCCAGTTGCGAAATCGATTAACTTCGAAAAAGATCTTTGAGCTAAATTCGGTTAACGAGCTTACAACCAAATCAGCCAACCATCTAAAAGACGAATCTAAGTTGATCAGTTGAACATCCTATTCCTAATTACGCAAGCAAAAGATATCATCGTGTAAGAGCAACTACGCAAATGCATTACAAATTACAAACGGAGTCAAAGATAACTCGCAGGTATGGTTTTCTGGCAATGAGTTTGAGATTTGTTACACAAAAAGTACTCCCAAATCGTTTAGGCTGGACATTTCTAGGGTTTTTAGAATCTCGGCATTTTCTCTAGCAGTAGATATGAGACAATATCTAAAAACAAAGAGGGAATGAGAGGAAATCGAACTTGACTTTCATACGAGCGAGCCGGTCGGCGACGGAGGTATCCTTTTCGAGCTTTGGTTCCTTAGTTCCGAAGCTGTAGTTCGAAAGCGGGTACGTGTTCACTATCTGAGACATAGCCATCTTTCTCCTTCTCTCTCGTTCTAAGCCCAATCCACTCTGACAAAAATTACGGAACAATCTTCCCTTTCCTCTCTCGCTTAATCCCGATCTATCGATCAGCGGCGTAAAAGAGGAGTATTCTCGACGGAGAATGAAATAATGACTCAACCGTCCCTTCTCGAGTCACGGCGTATGCTCTAATTTTCGTACTCAAGTATAAAACTGCCCCTGGCCCAGCAGAAAATTTATCTAGTTGAAAGGCCCGGCCCATACGAAATGCTCTGAACTGTTGTCTTTTTAGTAGTCAAGTATAGTACTGGAAGATTGATCGCTGCTAGTCCCGTTTTATTTACACGCAGCGACCACGACCAAGTTCGCCATAGTCACGACCTCCATTTTTCCTACTGTTTACAAGTGTAATACGGAAGAAGCAAATTGATAAGAGTATTCCTTATCAATGTAAGAGGGCATGAGAATAGAAAGAAGATGATGAGAAATAAAAAGAATCAGAGAGAGGCAGAATGATTCAATTTTCATAGATAATGTTTTCAGATTTTAGGGTTTTCATTTAAATACAAAGAATCTTCTCCTTAACATAATAAGACTGCTTAAACGACTACGTTTAGCCAAAGACTTTGCCAGGGCCAGAGTCTCTCCCACACTTAGTCACTTCTCTTAGATCTTCTCCTCTTGTTCGTGAATGCCAAAGGCACAACTAGCTTATCAATATCATCCCGTAAAGAAGACACTTTGTCCTCAAGGTGTGATCTCGGGTATCGTTCCTTAAGCCTCTCCAGTCCTTCCCATGTGTTCTCACAAGCTGGCAAACCTTTCCAAGTCACTAACACTTCGGTCTGACCCCCATTAATTCTGCGAATGTCTAAAACCTTATCAGGCTCCGTGACCCACTCCAATTCCTCGCTCAACACCGCTGGCAGTTCTTGGGCAAACATGTCGGAGGGAACCGCTTGTTTCAACTGAGAGACATGGAAAACAGGGTGAATAGCACTATGTGGAGGGAGCTGCAGCCGATATGCTACCTTTCCTATGCGATGCAAAATCTCATATGGCCCAAGAAACCAAGGAGCTAGCTTTTCATTGCGACGCATCACCACTGATTTATGTCTGTAAGGGCGTAGCTTCAAGTAAACCCTTTCCCCGACCTGATATTCCACCTCTCTACTGTGTTTATTTGCAGAATTCATCATCTGATTCTAAGCTAGTGCCATGTTGACTCTGATTTCCTCGAGTATCCCATCTCTCTGCCTTAGTATATCATCTATCTGAGCGTTTTCCGACGAGTAATCCCCGTAGCGCATCAACTTGGGAGCCTCACGACCATAAACGGCTCTGAATGGAGTTGTCTTTATGGTTGAATGATATGAGGTATTATAAGAATACTCGGCCCATGAAATCCACTCCATCCACGACTTAGGTTTGCTACCTACAAAACATCTCAGATACGTTTCCAAGCATCTATTCAGTACCTCTGTTTGGCCATCCGTTTGAGGATGATACGTCGTGCTTTTGTGAAGAGCGGTCCCCTGAGCCTTGAACAATTCTTCCCAAAAGCTGCTGACAAAAACCTTGTCTCTATCCGAAACTACTGTCTCTAGAAAACCGTGCAGCCTCACTATTTCTCTTAAGAATTGTTCAGCCACAGTTTTGCGGTAAAAGGGTGTTTCAGGGACATGAAATGAGCATACTTGCTTAGTCTATCCACCACAACTAATATGACATCCTTACCTTGAGAAATGTGTAGCCCTTCAATGAAATCGAGACTGATGTGGGACAAATCTACGGCAGAATAGGAAAGGGAGACAGTAAACATGATGGCGTTAAGGTGGAGTATTTGCTTGTTTGGCAAACTTTGCACTGCTCAATAAACTTCACCACATCAACCTTCATTCCCTTCCAATACAACTCCTCTTGTAGCCTTTTACAATTTTGAGAACACCACTGTGTCCCCCTATGGGACTATCATGAAACCTAGATAACAAGTCTGGTATGAGGGAGGAACTCTTGGGTAGGACAAGTCTGTTTCCCTTCTTCAACAAGCCATTGGTGAAGCTAAAACCTGAACCTGTTAATTCTCCAACTTGCAACTGACTTATCAGTTTTTGACAATCGGAGTCCAATGCCACTTGACGCTTGATTTCCTCAATGTCCAAGGTGATGGGAGTTGTAGCTTGAATACTATGCAAGGCTTCAAAATTTGGTCTTGACAAAGCATCTGCCACCACATTGTCTTTGCCAGGTCTATACTCGATGTCATAATTGAGATCTGCTAGCTTAGCTGCCCATTTCATTTGGTCCCCACTTAAGTGTTTCTGCCCAAGTAAATACATGAGACTCTTTTGATCCATCTTAATGATGAACCTCCTTCCAGTCACATAGTGTCGCCATTTGGTGATCGCGAAGACTATGGCTAATAACACCTTCTCATAAACAAATTTTATCTTTCCCTTATCTGAAAAAGCTTGGCTAATGAAAGCACAAGCCTTCTGTCTTGGGATAATACGGCACCTATTCAATTACCTGATGCGTCTGTCTCAATAGTGAAGGTCTTTGTGTAGTCGGGTAAGGCCAATATTGGAAGTTCAGCCACCGCCAACTTTAACTCGAAGAAAGCATTCTCAGCATTCGCGTCCCAACTGAAATAGTTCTTCTTTAACTATTGAGTGAGCGGTCTTGCGATTAACCCATAGCCCTTCACGAACTTCCTGTAGTAGCCTGTCAGACCTAGAAAACCTCTTAACTCCGTAACATTCTGGGGTATTGTCCATCGTCTCATAGCTTCCACTTTTTGTGCATTAACCGCGACTCCCCACTCCGAGATGACATGCCCCAAGTAAGATACATGTCGTTGACCAAAAGTACACTTCTTCTTATTTGCGAAAAACTGATTGTCTCTCAGTGTTTGTAGTACCACTCTCAAGTGCTTCTTGTGCTCAGCTGCATCTGCACTATATACCAAGATATCATCAAAGAAAACTAGCACAAATTTCATGAGATACATTCGAAAAACATCATTCATGATGCTTTGGAACGTTGCTGGCATGTTAGTCAAGCCGAAGGGCATTACTAAAAATTTGTAATGCCCTTTCATGCGTGAAAAACCGTCTTGTGAATGTCCTCTGCTCGTACTCGGATCTGGTGGTAACCCGATTTTAAGTCTAGTTTCGAGAATACCTTAGCTCCCTGCAGCTCATCATATAGATCCTCAACAATCAGAATAGGGAATTTGTCAAGAATTGTGGCTTTATTTACGGCTCTGTAATCTACGCAGAAACGCCTGCAGAACAGGGCTTGAAAACGGGCTCACACTCGGCTGGATAATCCATGCTGCCAACATGTCTCCCAGTAGCCTCTCAATATCATTCTTTTGTTGGAATGAGTACATATAGGGACGACAACTAATTGGAGAAATGTCCTCCTTAAGATTTATGGCGTGTTCTCTTGATCGTGAGGGAGGTAATCCCTATGGCAGTTCAAAAACCTCTCGGAACCCGGTTAGTACCTGCTGCAACTCCCAACTAAATTTTGTTCTTGGTGGTGTCTCACCTGCCTCGAAAAGACTCATCAACTCCAGCAGATAAACCTTCTCCTCGACCTCCTTTGTTTCCCTTAAGGAAGTCTCCAGTGATGGCTTTAAAGCTCCTTCATCACCCTCCTCTAAATCATTTGCCTCCATTAACCGTAGTCTCTACTGTGTCTTACACTTGTGGCCCAAGAAAAAACTTTTGTTCGCAATATTTGCACGGGTTCGGACCATTCTTCCTAGGTTCAAGCAACGTTCGAGCCTCTCTGTTGGTTTCAATTTCTCCTACTCCTCTCGTCACATTGTTGGAAGGTCTGTTAGAGGAATTACCCGCATGGTTTTCCCAACTCCTGAACGGTCTTGAAACATACTGGTTTCTCTCTGTTATGATGCTCTCGGTCAACTTGGCCACATCAATGAGATCCTCCATTCCCACTGGTCGACTGATCCTCCGTTACTCTCTCCCTCAGGTTCTGTTTCATACCCGCCAAGAATAAGGCTTCTAAGAGATCCTCTGGTATCTGCGGCGACTCACTAGAAAGCTCCTCAAACCTCTCTAGGTATTCGGTAAATCCTCCTGTCTGTTTGAGCTGGACTAACTGCATAAGCACGTTGCAGCCCCTACTCAATCTAAACCTTTTTTTAAACTGCTCCTTAAAGTCTAACCAATCTCTCTACTCCGACTTATCATGTGCAGTCCTCGACCACGTTGAAGCATTGCCGGTAAGGCAAGGTAAGACTTCTGATAGCTTCTCCTGCTCTGGGGTTCGGTTGTGCACAAAGCACCTCTCAACTCTGTAAATCCAATCCTCGGGGTTCTGCCCCTCATACAGTGGAATATCCAACTTCTTCACTTGAGCTTCATTTTTCTGTTATATTCTAACCACATTCGGCAAGGAAGAGGAGGGCTTTAACCTTATCATTGGCGGAGTAAGGGGTAAGGGTTAAAGACCATCTCTCGTGCCTCGATTTGGACATATCGTAGTACTCGGACTTGTCGGATTCGCCTCCTTCGCCGCGGGTGTTAGGACTGCACTCGACGCCGGCGTATCGTACTCATAAACCCCTTTCTTAACTAATTTCTCCTTCAGCAACTAGGCAAACATCATCTTCAGTTTGTCAAATCTCACCGTGTTTGCCTTTTTCACCATATCCAGCTTAGCACAAACCTCCTTCACGCTCTGGTTGGTTGCTTGAATCGCCGATTGTTGCTCTTCTGAGCGTTGTTCGATCTTTGCGATGTGATTCTCCAAACTTTGGGTCATCGCCGATGGTTCACCTCCTTCAAAGACAAGCTTAGGGCCCATTACTGTGCTCTGATACCACTATTGATAAGAGTATTCCTTATTTATGTAAGAGGGGATGAGAATAGAAAGCAGAGGATGAGAAATAGAAAGAACTAGAGAGGCAGAATCGATTCAATTTTCATAGATAATGTTTTCGGACTTTAGAGTTTTTGTTTAAATACAAAGACTCTTCTCCTTAACATAATATGACTGCTTAAACTACCATGTTTAGCCAAAGACTCTGTCGGGCCAGAGTCTCTCCCATACTTGGCCACTTCTCTTAGATCTTCTCCTCTGTTCGTGAATGCCAAAGGCACAGCTAGCTTATCACAATTATGGGCAAGCAAAAGCAACTGGTGATTTCTCGATTCTTCGCTCCTAAACCCAAATCACCGATTCAGGAACCGAACCCGGTAGCTGAATCATCAACACCGCCACCGAAGATATCCGCCACTGTTTCCTTCTCTCCCTCCAAGCGTAAGCTTCTCTCCGAACACCTCGCTGTTCTGTCACATAAGAAGCCTAAACTCTCTCCTCACATTCAAAACCCCATTCCCGATCCCAGATTACACCGAAGGTTTCTCCAGAGATTTCTGGAACCCTCACCGGATGAATCTGTTCCGGAACCATCGTCGAGAAAGTACACGCCTTTGGAAAACCAGGTGGTGGAGCTAAAGAGCAAGTACCCAGATGTGGTTTTGATGGTGGAAGTTGGTTACAGGTACAGATTCTTCGGAGAAGATGCTGAAATCGCAGCACGCGTGTTGGGTATATATGCTCATATGGATCACAGTTTCATGACGGCGAGCATTCCGACACATCGACTGAATGTCCATGTGAGAAGATTGGTCAATGCAGGGTATAAAATTGGTGTGGTGAAGCAGACTGAAACCGCAGCCATTAAGTCCCACAGTGCGAACCGGTTCGGCCCATTTTTCCGTGGACTATCGGCTTCATATACCAAAGCTACGCTTGAAGCGGCTGAAGATATTAGTGGAGGTTGCGTTGGTGAAGAAGGTTTCGGTGCACAGAGTAATTTCTTAGTTTGTGTTGTGGATGAGAGAGTTAACACGGAGATATTAGGTTCTAGTATCGAAATGAGTTTTGATGTTAGAATTGGGGTTGTTGGCGTTGAAATTTCGACTGGCGAAAGTTGTTCATGGACAGTTCAAAGATAATTTCATGAGGAGTGGGTTAGAGGCTGTGATTTCGAGTTTCTCACCAGCTGAGCTATTGCTTGGCCAGCCTCTTTCACAGCGAACTGAGAAGGTATATATATGTTTGTATGAGTAAATGAAACTAACTCAAGCATTTCTGATCATCATGAACAACTTTAACTCAGTTTTACAGATTTTGTTTGTAGTTATCGTACGCTGAATCCTTCCTTTTCAGTTAACTGTTTGACATAAGAAAATGTGTCTGTGTATTATAATATTATTTGGTTTAGTTGAAAAGACTAGAAACCCTATTCTTAAAATGACGTGCATACATCTACCGATAGATGTTCCTTTGGTATCTTTGTTTGGCAGTTTTTGTTGGCACATGCTGGACCTACCTTAAATGTCCGAGTAGAACGTGCCTCACTGGATCGTTTCCACGATGGTGGTGCAGTAGATGAGATAAATTCCTTATGTAGAAAAATCAGCTCAAGCAACTTAACAGATGATAAAGAAACAAAGGTGGAGGCTGCTGAAGAAGGAATGTCTTGCTCGATAGTTCACGTATGACATGTTTAGACATTTTAAATTTTCTAAAAATGTACTTTATATATTCTGATGATGCTCTATTAATGAACACATCTAGCTTTCAAGAAGATTTTTTTTTCTATTAAATTCCTGGTGCAGTTCGTGCTAATTTGTTCTTTTGTTGATGGTGCAGACAATTATGAACATGCCACATCTCACTGTTCAAGCCCTCGCCCTGACATTTTGCCATCTCAAACAGTTTGGATTCGAAAAGATCCTTTACCAAGGGGCTTCACTACGCTCTTTGTCAAGCAGCACAGAGATGACTCTCTCAGCCAATTCTCTGCAACAGTTGGAGGTACTTTCCACTTTATATGGCCTTCCTCAAGTTAATGTTAGAATATCAGTCATTTCTAAGTATCCTAACTGAGTTACCCTTAAAAGAAATTCTATTATGTGAGGTTGTGAGAAATAATTCAGATGGATCCGCATCTGGCTCCTTATTCCACAATATGAATCACACTCTTACAGTATATGGTTTCAGGCTTCTTAGACACTGGGTAAGACACATTTTCTTTTCTTTTTACGCATAAGAGCATTGTATATTTGGTCTTGTTTTAAGTTATTGGTTGTAAAAATGTAGTAAAACATTGCCATGTACAACATTGTCATCTATCAAACAGAAATAAGATTTAACTGGCATCTTTCAGCTTTTAAAGGGACATAGATTTCTACTTACCTCAGACACTTCAAGGACTTTTTGCTAAGTGGTAGGGGAAATCTTTAAAAGGTCTCATATTGTGAGTTGTGCGTATTTTCATTGCAACAGGTAACCCATCCTCTTTGCAATAGAAAATTGATATCTGATCGCCTTGATGCTGTTTCGGAGATTGCTGAATGCATGGGATCTCATAGTTCTTCCCAAAACAGCGAAGAGTTGGTTGAAGAAGTTTCTGAGGGACCATGCGTATCACCTGAGTTTTACCTTGTGCTCTCCTCAGTCGTGACAGCTTTGGCTAGATCATGTGATATTCAACGTGGAATAACAAGAATCTTTCATCAGACTGCTAAAGCCACAGAGGTGAAACTAGGCCTGTCCTTCGCCCTCTTATATAAGTGTCTATATTGACTAGAGTTACTTCAACTGATATAGTGCTGTAATAAATTTTTCCGCACAGAAAGTTTAAAATAGGCAAGATGAATGTTACTAATCATGTCTAGTCATAAGAACTCCTTCTCAAGTGAGTTGCAATTAATGCATAATATTGACGATATCTAGTAAAAAAAAGGTTAATTCATAATAATAGCATCTATTAGATATTGTTCAGTATCCTATCCTCTTTCCACAGTTTGATTTTCTTTTTATGGATAGTCATATGTAAACTCAAAGGTGCCACTCTTAGTTTATCTTGATTAGGAAAAAGAAACAAGGGGTGCGCTGGAAATATTGAAGAATTATACGAGTCTTGCTTTCCCACCTCTATTTTGTTAATTTGCTCTGGCTTGACTGCATTTCCTCACCTGAGGCCTGAGGTTTCTTAACTTTTTGAATGAAAAGTTTATCGCAGTTATGGACACTATTTTACTTGCGGGGGAAGCAACTTCAGCGGGCTTGGCATAAAGCAAGACTGTCAAATGAGGAGTACGCCATCTGCAACTGTGCAGTCTTCTCTTTTGGGAAAATGGATTTCTGTTGTTTCATCCCCTACTGTGGTTAACAATGCCGCAAAACTTCTGTCTGCCCTGAATAAGGATGGGGCTGTTCGAGGAAATTGTTTGACATACTAATCACTTCCACCGACCAATTTCCTGAGGTTTGTATCTTGTCTAGAATATCATACTGTTTACCATTTCTCTCTTTATGTTACCTTCTATGCATCACGCTGCTTCTTAACCTTGAGTACTTTACCTGAAACAACTGTTTACTGGCAATTATGTGTTCCTTAACTCAATTGTGTTATTTGTTATCACAGCTTGCTGAAGCCCGGCATGCAGTTTTAGTCATCAGGGAAAAGCTTGATTCCTTGATACCTTCATCTTGCAAGAAGCTCACATCTCGTAATTTGGAATTTCTTCATATGTTTGGGATCACACATTTGATAGAGGTACCCTTTCAAGAAACTCGTAGTTTTGAGATGAATATTTTTCTTTTTCTTTTCTATTTTTTTCCGTCGAAATTAATGTTTTTCTTACTGCACGAGGTGCAGCTTTCTCGACAACTTTTTTTTTTTTGAAATTGCACCTAAATGGATACCTAAACAGTATTGGGATGAGAATAAGTTTCAAGAAGGTAACTTCTGTTGGTCTGCTATTGTGGTTACACTTCTCACATTCTTTCTCGTGTCCATATCCATTAATAATCATTCCCAGCTGTTGAACCTAATATCTTCTTTCTACCATATATATACATTTATGCGTATAATATTCTCATCTTTGAAATTTTGTGGACCTCTAATTCTGATCTGAAGATAAGGCTTTGTACAGCTGCCCATTGATAAGGTCCCTACAAACTGGGTGAAAATAAATAGCACCAAAAAGACTAGTCGGTATAATCCCCCAGAAATAGTAGCTGGACTGGATGAGCTAGCTCTAGCAACTGAACATCTTGCCATCGTGAATCGAGCTTCGTGGGATAGTTTCGTCAAGAGTTTCAGTAGATACTATACAGAGTTTCAGGCTGCCATTCAAGCTCTTTCTGCTCTGGACTGTTTGCATTCCCTAGCAACTCTATCAAGAAACAAAGTTTAACGAAAGAACAACTCACAAAAAATGTAACTTCTAGTCACTGTTTTTCAATTAACTTCACCTTCAATTTTTGTTCCTTTGCAGAACTATTTCTGTCCCACGTTGTTTTGTGGATGACTGTGAACCAGTTGAGATAAGCATACAGTCTGGTCGTCATCCTGTATGCATGTTCTCTCACTTCTC
>JAKUCM010009721.1:0-15531 GCA_023374145.1 Lepidium sativum | reverse complement strand
GAGAGAGAGAGATTGTGAGCAACCTCTCTTCCTTCTTAGATCTATGCATATTTGCTTGAGGGCAAGCAAACACTAAGTTTGGGGGAGTTGATGTGTCTGAATTTTACCGCATTTTAGGGCCATTATTTAGCATGTTTTGCATTCATATCTGCATTATTATCATTTTTAGGTCCTTTTAGGCATAATTTGCATACTTAGTATTGGGCATTGCACGCATTGCATAAAGGGTATTTTTGGGCACTTTTTGGAGCCTATCATGAAGAATTTCGGACTACAAGAAGACCAATGGAAAATCGGCTGGCCTAGAGTTAAAGTTCAGGATGTGATCTAGAAGATTTGGCATATCTCCATGACACTCGAGCATGGCACTCGACCACACTTGGTCGAGTGGATTTTCGGATCAGAACGTTGACTTTTGACAGAGTTGACTTTTCTTTTGGGCTTTTTGTCAAAAGGGCCCAATGGTACCCCTTTATGTGAAAAAGCAAAAGCCCAACTATTTTAGGCCTTTTTCCATTTTCTTTTCTTAAGGAATTTTCCATTTCTCTTTCTAGGGAATTTTCCTTTTTTCTTTAAGACTTAAGATCTTTGTTGATCTATAAATTGTATTAGAATTTCCACTTTTAATATATCATCTTTTCTAGCAAAATTTTGACTTCTCTCAAAAAAAATTTGTGATTTCTAGTTTACAAAAATCTTTAAGTTTATGCAATTAAATTTCGATTCTGAGTCTATGCTTTACTTCATGAATTCTGAGTAAGTTAATTTAGGGGAAAACTTAGGGATTTCC
Source organism: Lepidium sativum (assembly GCA_023374145.1). Lineage (NCBI taxonomy): Eukaryota > Viridiplantae > Streptophyta > Magnoliopsida > Brassicales > Brassicaceae > Lepidium > Lepidium sativum. The sequence continues at coordinate 14,741 of JAKUCM010009721.1, read as the reverse complement.
AGATTTGTTTATGTTTTATTAAAGTTTTTAGATCTCTTTAATTTAAGTGTTCTTAATGCTTATTTCTTTCTGATCAATTGCCCCCCCCCCCCCGAGAGGCGTTTGGGGAATCACTTGATCATGCTTAGGTTGAGATAACTTCTCCTACCTCAAGAGATTGATTGTCTAGGGTGTTATTAGGCTCTGTAAGGTCCATACTTAAAGCCTCTTGAACTTCCAATCGTTGGGCGAGAGTCAAGTCAGGTTGTTGTTCAAGAGAGGTCCCATTGCATGAGAATGAATGTGATTACTTTGTGATTCCTTGCTTAGAGGTCATCTAAATAGGTTGATAAACAAGTCTGGAACCCCTAGGAATACCCTAATCATTGATCCTTAACCTCGAGAACCCCTTTTCCTCTATTGAATCTTCATGAATTTTAATACTCTGTTTTTAGGTTAAAACTCGGTTTTGCACTTTACTTTGTTTTGCTATTGCTCTGTTTTCAATACTCTGTTTTTACATTCTGTTTTTACGTCTTGTTTTAGCACTCTGTTTTAGCATTCCATTTTCACCTAGTTTAGACAACTACTCACTAAATCGAATCTGGCTTAGATTAGGACAAGTAGATTGCATCTTGATTGCTAGTTACTCTCCTAGTGGATTGACACCCATACTGTCCTGCAATTGATTACATAACAGTAGGGTATTTGAGAAACACACCGCAAAACCATGTTATCACTCCGCCTTGTATAACTCTATATTTTTCTCCATCTCCTCGATACTATATTTCAGATTCTCACACTCTCCTTGTATAGCTTGATCCAAACTTGTTTTCCTGTGGAGGCCATCGTTCTGTGGGTGGAAACAACATCAGTTAGAGTAAAGAAGTAATACTAGTTCTACTAGTTATACTAGTTAGACTAAACAACTTCAGTAATAAGAGTAAAGAAGTAATACTAGTTCTACTAAATATACTACTTATACTAAACAACTTCAGTAGTTAGAGTACATAAGTAATAGTAGTTATACTAGATATACTAGTTAGACTAAACTAAACAACTTCAGTAGTTAGAGTACAGAAGTAATACTAGTTATACTAGATATACTAGTTAAACTAAACAACATCATTTGTACCTTATACACTCGACATTTGAAATACATCTTGTTCCGGGCATGTTCATTTGTTCTTTCCACGATGATAGCTTCACTACATATACATTCATGAGGAATTCCCCCTTCACTAAAACCAAAACCCAACATTTTTTTCTACAAACCCTAACAAGATAGGTGAACTTACTGTGAGAGAAGAAGTCGATAGATAAGACAAGATTTGGAGATATGAGAGGATAGATAATCTAATAGACAAGAGATGAGAGAAGATTTCAAGAAATGGGAGGAGAAATAGTTGAGAAAGAAGAGAAAATGAGAGAGATGTCGCGAGGGAGAGAGGCAAGAGTAAGGAGGAGAGAGAATTTTTTTTTTGTTTATATACCCACAAAATTAGGTATGCACGTGTCTCAATGAAAATTTCAGATCTAGGCGTCAAACGAAAATTTTCACGTTTTCGACCTAGTTATACTACTAGTTGGCTGTTATACTAAATTACTACTAGTTATACTTTTGATGATTTTGCATTACATTTAGTTTTACATATCCTTATAAATTTATTTTTTAGTTGTACAGTGAATTATAATAAATTACATGATGACTCTAAGTGTTTTATGTATTTAAATTCTAGAATCAATATATATTCGTTGAACTTAGAGAGTCACACTAATGTAAACTTAGAAAGTCACACTAAAACTATAAGGAATATGATGGACTAATGTAATTAAGTCTAAAAATCTTATTTTTATTTTATTTTTAAGTTATGTATAGAGTCATTCATACACAAAATATAATCATCTTAATGTTAACTTATAAGAATTCAGTTTCATTATAGATTATCTTACTTATAAGAATTGAGTTTCATTGTAGATTATCTTACTTATAAGAATTGAGTTTAATTGTATTCTTTTCTAAGAAACAATATTACAAAAAAAATATGGGTCATAAACTTATTATTAAAAAAATAAAATATCCATATGATATTTCCAAAATAATTATACTTTTGATATTTTCCACCTAAATTAGTATAACGTGTTTTAAAAATTATTTTCGTAGTTTTACAATTAACAAAACGAATTCTTTATATGATCCTTAGTCTTGTATGCATTCTTTTGGTGTTATACTATTACAAGTTTTCCATAGTACAGAGAAAACCAAGTTATTGATAAAGCTAGTTATACGGAGTTTTACTAGTTATCCGCAATACTGACATAACCAAATTGAAAATATTACACAACATAAAGCTAGTTACACAAAGTTTTACTAGTTAACCTTAGTACCGACATAACCAAATGGAAAATATTACACAACATAAAGCTAGTTATACAGAGTTTTACTTGTTATCCTCAGTACTAACATAACCAAATCGAAAATATTACACAACATAAAGATAGTTACACATAGTTTTACTAGTTAACCTCAGTACCGACATAACCAAATGGAAAATATTACACAACATAAAGCTAGTTATACAGAGTTTTACTAGTTATCCTCAATACTAAAATAAGCAAATGAGAAATATTACACAACATAAAGCTAGTTATACAGAGTTTTACTAGTTAGGCACAAAACCGTCTTTGTTATTATCTCTGTCTCCACCTAGCCAATAATACAATCCTAGTCCTTGTCTCCGTCTCCTCATATTCTTTGTTCTCGGACCCTTTTCCCCGCCGAGGGTAGTCTTTTCAATTTTATCCTTCCCTTCCTAAGTTTTTGATCTGGAGGGAATACTACTTTTCTCATGATTTCCTCCGGGACAACCCATTGAGACATATCCGGCGCTAGATGTATTGTCTCTAAATAAGCAATTGTCCAAAGCTCCGTCCAATAATATTTTGAACACAACTCATGAAATTCGATACCACTATCTCCATCGGGGTTCTTCAAGTACTCAATGTAAGCGGCAAGTGCGTGGACACATGGATACTTTTCTATATCAAACACCCTATAAGTGCAACTTTTCAATATCAAGTTCACAGTATAATTACGTCCGTCACCTGCGATGACATTGTATTCACGGTTGAAGCTGTTTAGCTCATTCACAATCAATTTCTCTGCAATCACCCATAAAGCGTGTAGGTAGTTCTCCACAAAAGGTACCAATTTATTTTCACTTGTTCCAATCACTACATCCTTCCGATGTTCATTAAACCACCTAAAAAATGTCTTTATGATTGTATCAAGCATGGGTATCAAGGAGTACTTCCTCGCATTCCTAAACACAGCATTCAAAGATTCCACAGAGTTGCTTGTATCAATGTTGTACCTATCTCCTGGAAAAACACATCTTGTCCATTTTTCTTTCACAGTAGTCTCCTCGACATACTTGGCTGCAGAAGGGTATCTTGTCTTGAACAAATTAAAAGCATAGGTGAAATCTGCTACAGTGTACATTCAACTACACTCCATGAATCTCCATGCGACAACATCTCTATTCACATTAGAAGCATGACCTTTCACATTTTGTGACATATGCCAAATGCAATACCCATGAAGCGCCTGTGGATACACATAGCCTATGGCTCCAATGAGGGACGCATTTCTATCACTCATAAACACCAATTCAGAAGAGTTTGGTATAACTTTCTTTAACATCTCAAAAAACCATGTCCAACTATCATTATTCTCTCCATCGAGTACAGCAACCGCTAAGGGATAATGATGACGATTCGGATCTTGAGCTGTTTCAAAAACTAGTACACCACCATATCCATTCTTGAGAAAAGTTGCATCCACAATTATAACTTTCGTCATGACTATAAATCCTCGGATGCAAGCTCCCAAAGCTATAAAAAGATATTTGAATTTTTCCTTCTCATCTAATTGCTCATGTGTTACAGTTCCCTTATTAGCCTTCTCCAACATGTGCAAATAGCAAAACAACAATTTGTAGCTTTCCTCACGAGTGTCACGCAAATTACTAATAGCAAGATTTCTCCCTCTTCTTGGTGTGGCATAATATATACTCACACCTAATTTGGTCTTAACAAGATCAACGATTACTTTAAGAGCGGGAGTGTTCAACTGTCCAGGATAATCCTCATGCAAAAGAGTTGCAACTAATTGTGGTGTTCCTTTCCTCTTCAAGTTGCTTTCGCTCTGACTAGCCCGAGAACATGTATACATCTTCGTGTACTTTCTAACCGAGAAAATTTTGGTATCTCGAATCCGTGTCGCATGTAAACACCAATTACAGCTTCCTTTCGTACATCTCATCATCAAACTTCCTGGACAAGACTTTCTTACAGCAAAACTGAAACAATTGACAAAAGATGCTTTATCCACCACCTTTTGCAATGCCTTCTTATTCGGAAATTCTTGAAGCACACTAATACCTAAAACCATCTTCCCATTCATCTATAAACTGACTACAACTTTCTCCAATAGGTGGACTCTCCACATAACCATCACCAATTTCCGATATTCCAATACTATTGCCCATAATTCCTTCCTCTTCCACCATATCATCCACTAAATTGATTGGTTCTTTTTCTACGTACACGGTAATGGCATTCACACCTATCTCACCATCGTTACACTCATCGTAGTTCTTTCTAACCGAACTTTTCTCCACTCTCGACAATTGCTCGGATTGTTCTGTTCTATCGATAACCTCTACAAACAATTTAGATATACGCTCTTGTTTTTCACAATATTTTATGTAAGCAAACACATCCCATCGTCACAAATAAATAATTCTTCCTCCTCTCCGACCAACAAAGGAATGTAACTTATTTTCAACTTCACCTTACTTTCATCTAACTCAAGTTTCTTGAATATAAGAGATTCCATCAACGAAAACTTAATTTCATCCATCCATATACTATACATGCAATCTCCATATTTAAAAAAACAAGACGCCATTCCCAGACATTCTATCAAGCTGCCAAACAAATTCAAAAATATCAGTTATACTAGAAAAATTGAAACTACTTTTACAGTGTAACCAACATGTATCAGTATAGTAATACTACTATCAGTATTACCTAGTTATACTATCGCGAAATCAACTAAAATTGGATTGTTTGGGATTTCTATCTACAATGTATTACGATTCAACCACATCAATCCATCAATTTCTTATCAATTTAACTTCCTAATCGACCCAGAAACAAGAATTAAACACCCAATGCTATAGCAAAATATTCAATTTTCAAATCAAAATCCATCCTTATAAAATAATCAAAGAACCTCAATGGAGAGAGAAGTTGATGAAGAACACGATAATCAACGATGTTGGTGGTGCTGGATACGGTGGAGCTTCTCGAAATCCATGGTGGCAGCGGAGTTAGGTCGAAATACCCAAACTACGTTCTTCGTTTTCAATCTCTCCCATGAGAGATGGAGGAGTTTTTTTTTTAAAAAAAAATAAATGTCTAAGACAAGGGTATTTTTGGAATATCACATTTGCATAACTTAAAGTGGACATGTAGAAAGAAAGGGGACATAAGAGCTTTTCAATTCTCCATTTTGAATATTTCAGCAAATGACTCAATTTGGACTTCTGAGGACAAAACCCAATTGGTGAGCTTTAGATTCGTTTTGTAACACCCGTCTCCTGACACTTTGAGACACGTGTCACTTTGTGCCAAAACATTCAATTTTTATTTAATAACTAAAATGGTCCCAAAATCTTACATAAAATCTCTCGAATAAAAATCATTAAAATAAAGAAAATAACGAAGAAAATGTCTTGCGAAATAAATAACTGAAATAAATAACTTCAATGAAAAAGGGAGACTTGGCAGCTACTCTTGATCCTAGATCCGATCTGGAAAAAAGGGGAAAATGAGGGGGTGAGTATAAATACTCAGTGAGGAGATCACTTCTGCCCACTAAGGCTCAAAGTTCTAACTTAATACTAAACATCGTCTATCCTAAGCATAGAAAGCAATCATGTGCAACTTGTGTATTTCAACAAGTTGTACCAATCAGGCTGGTCTGCCAGTAGCAGCCAACGTCGCACACATCGGCTCAACCATACTCCACGATGGCTTTAGAGCCCCTCGGTTGGGAGACCACGGTCCGTAACTCGATCCTCCCTAGCTCGTCAGCGGTTTTTGGGCTGAAGCGGTCCCGTCGGCTTACTCCAGACCATTGTCTCTTTTCCACGGGGATTGTCGGCCCGTAGCCCAATTCCACCGCGTCACCACTTTTTAAGAGACATCCAGACCATTATCTCTTTTCCACGGGGATTATCGGCCCGTAGCCCAATTCCTTCGCATCACCACTTTTTAAGAGACATGTCACTTACTCATTTACTCATTCTTTATCTACTTACTTTTTATCAAAACATTAAATATATCACCTCTTATGAGATGGCTCAACAAATACGTATTTTAATTATTTATATATTATATAATAATTCAAACAACTATCCTATTTCCAAACATTCACAAAAATCCCTAAAATATTATCTAAGAGTTATATAATATTTAATATAGGATTAAAAATATTCTAATTATATATTTTTAATTTCTAGAATAAATAAGTTTAATATTAAATTAAAACTAAAAGTCTCGCTGATCATATCCTTACCTAGATTGGCCGGTGACAGATTCAAAAACGCAACCAAAAGTAAAATCAACAACTTTCACAGCAGAAACCTTCACACACAAGCAACCAGACAGAATCAGGGTTCATCAGTCAACAAAACAGATGATTCTTTCTGACCAACCAACGACATTACAGATCAGATCTTACCTAGATTTGAAGGTCCGACGGTTCAGTTGCGTTCCTTAATGTTCCGTTTATCTGAATCCAACAAAAACCTGACTTTCCTTGCACAGATCTAGTCACAAAACGACCCCAAATATGCCAAGTTGAACACAGCAATTAGAACAGAACTCAAAATTCTCCAAGTCTGGAAAAAGAGACTGAGTTGATGTCTTACCTTAAACTCGGTGTAACTCTCTTAATACTACTCCGATCAACGATCCGTTTGAAGCTACAGAAACTTGAAAGAAAGATCTTTCCAGAACTACCAAAATCATCAATAGGCGATTAGTATCAGATTAGTTATGGGCCCCGAAAAATAATGGTTCGGACTGGATTTCTTACCACTTGGAGGGTGCTCTAGGTTGATCAATCAACTTCGGCAATGGAGATACTTGCTATGAGGCTCGAGTTTGAAGATTTCAGAAGAGGAAGAAGCCTAGACGGCGCCGAGTTGGTGAGTTTAAGTAGGAGAACAAATTACGTTTTGGTGCTAGGTTGAGAAGATACGGCATTCCTTTTTTTTTTTCAAAAACTTATCTCCCTTGACAATTCTTTTATTGGGCTTTATGGGCCACAAAATTAATTCATTGACCCAAGGTTGAGTCTTACACGTTTATTTTGGATTCATCAATTGGATCACCTCTCTTTTCCCTGGGAATCGAGATTGCAAAATTAGGGTTTGGCAATGTCCACCCTTTTAATTACTCTATTGTTATTGATTTGCCTACAATGAAGTTCAACTTTTATGGCAGCGAGCCTTCGTTTATCTGTTTGCTTCAGATTCAGATCGAGACTTCCCATCGGAATTGTAAGGATATTGAAGATGTTCGTTTGGAGTTAGATCAACGACATCCATGCCTCCATATTTGATTCCTTAATTTTTATGACTTTTGGCTATCTTCACTTGTGCAATTTATTTTGTTTCTGCAATGTCACAGCAAAAGTTGCTTATACGTCGTTTACTATGTAATGTATTTTATCTAATTTAGTTTAGTACCTTTAAACGCCCCCAAAAAAAGAACTCTTGCGATTTTTAATTATAATTGGATGGGTATCTATGATAATATTTCTGGAAAATAATGTAATTATTTGAATATTACTTAAATTTTAAAATACTTAAATATGGTTGATGTTTTGTATATAAAAATACTAACAAAAATAACATTAATAAAATTTATTAAAAGTGTAGTAGATTTGTTTTCCGGTAGGTATCATGTGAAATGGTAGATTAATTTTACCATTTAGTAGATATTTTTGTTTTAGTTTGTTATATTTGTTTTTCATTGGTATATATTATTTTTTGTCAAAAAAATAACCATTAAATCATCAAGGTCTCATTTATAACCTAAGTTTTCCAAGTAGAGCAAGGTGAAATCTAAAGTCACTAAATCAACCTATTCAGATAGATCGTAGATTTCCGTTGACAAGGTTACTCCTCCCATGATTTTCTTTATTACAAATCTCATTTGTAGGGACAAAATTGAGACGAGACAATCTTCATTTGACGACCCTTTTGTAGAGCACCAACGTCGACAGTTGTCACCTTTTGGAGCTTGTCTATTAAGCCATTAAAATTCTTTATCATTATCTTCTCTCTAGGGTATGAAAAGTCAAGAGTACGTGGGCGAAGAAGACGTACCACATTTAGTGGTTCCTATTCATCAAGAATCTTATCCTTTTTCACCTCTACATGAATATCATATGCATTCAACAGATGGTTACTAGCAACTCTTGAAATAGGATAGTCGGGATCAAACATTTTCTGCGTCTCTAGCATCCATGACGGAAAACAAGATTTTTACAAATAAAGTAATCAAACTGTAAAACAAATGTACAAGGAATTAAAATAAATCAACGAGATGACATACAAATCTGCAAAACATAGATATAAAGATTCCAAACTAGAACAAATAACACAATGCAATCTACATCATTCAGTTTCAATGATGCATAGCAGAATATTTGCAACCAAGTTTAGGAACAAACGACACTCAATTCTACATAATACAACAAAATGACACTAACGAGCGTCTCATTCAAAGAGATACTTATGTACCTGATCTTTCTTTTATTCACCAGCTACGTGGCCATCAACACCTTCACGAGCATCTCCATCTCCACGAACATAAGCGGAGGGTCAAACTTCATAAGTTTTGGGCATGTTTTTGTTTCCATTCTTCAGTTTCTCTTCCATCATTACAAGCTGGTTTTGTACTCCGTCAAAGTTGTTTTCCATCTTAGTATTTCGATTGCTTACATTGTGCTGCAGTTTATGAAAGTTGTTCTCCATTGTTGACGTTCATTCACTTTTTCCCGTAGTGCATTGAAATTACTTTTCATTAATGACATCAATTTATTCATCTTTTCGTCAAACACGTCAAATTTGTTGGACAAGCTCTTTTGCATCATCGATTCCACTTTTATATACACAATCCAAAACTTCATGATTCGGCTCACGAATATCACTAGCTTCTGCATTTGAACATTGTCCTTGGGCGATCTTTTTCTTTTCTTTCCGTTTTTCATTTATCAAAAATCTAGTATTAATTCCAGACTCGTCATCCAAAATATCATCAACCTCCATGTTCTCTGTGATCTTCGTTTTATTCTTCTACTTCACACACAAGCTGTCAACATTTTTTGCTTTTCTTTCCACTATCTTCCAAATTTTTGTTCTTTTCAAATTTCAGCTAGAGTCTCCCGAACATCCCAAAAATATTTATCTTAAAATAGGAATCCATCTAAATAGAATCAAAAGAAAAAAAAGAAAAAATACAAAATAATCGATCAACAACAGGCCAGAGTGTAATGCTGAGAAGCTCCTCTTTATTCCTCAAGCTTCCAGGTTAAGTCTAGGAAGCAGAAACACCGAAGGCCAGAGTGGAGATCCAATGCTTTGCACAAACCATCTACAAATTAATGATGCCTTGTAAAACCTGGATTAAATATCGTTGGTCATGGAAAGCCCTGATGTTCTCTGAAAATGGTACCCTCAAAAACAAGTTGTATATATTAGAAAAAATCAACTCGCTTGGGAAATATGGAATGTTGATGGGATATTTGATTAAGCTGGTGTTTGAATTGTTGGAGGGCGTTCAAACAGTGTATGGGTTATCGATTTCCCATCAACTCACACTAACTGTGAACAGAGTCATAACTAATCCATCAATGCCTCAAATTATCTTTCAGTGTAATACAACCGGAGAGAACCGGCCAAATAAAATATTTAATTTAAAATCCAAAACTTTCAAACATGGGTCTATAGGTCCTATATATTTGGGCTGTATGACCACCTCCAAATTAGTATATAAAATTTTTGGGCCTCCAATGCTAGAACCCTAATTGGAGTTCTTAAAATCAAAATAACAATACAACGTAGATACAAAGCATAACACATTAGATTCAATGTTACAACAATTCAGAATATCACAAATAAAGATAACAAGGAGATAGATTAACGAGACAAGTCCATGGTTTTATCATTCTATGTGTATGCAATAGAGAAATATCAAAGAAAACTACTCTTTTTACAAAGACTTTTAAGTCGAATCTACACATCTAAGATAATCCATAAACCCTAATCTTCTGGTTTCCACTACAAATCAGAAGCTGTGAAACACAGAAGTTAAACAAGCAGAGGCATGAGAACCTTGTTAGTTGTTGACTTAGACAGAAGAGACGATGATGACATTGCACAAGATTCTCAAAATGTTCCTTCAATGTCCCTGGTGAACATTGCAGAACATGTTTCCTACCATATCACAAAGATATAGAAACCATCGTTAGTTGGAGTCGAATCATATAACTTATTCAACCTAGCTAGTTGCATAATAAACTCTAAAGTTAGGATTAGAACACATGATATGTTTTTATTACCTGTTCATGCTGGCTTGCCCATTAGTAAAATCCGACGTCGCCTGCCACAAAGTATGTTTCCTAGGCTGTGGATTAGTTTCCCTGAAGAATAAAGGCCGTCTTGCCAACTGAAACAGAACAAGATCATAAATCGAAAAACATTGGCACACTTAAGGATAAGTCAATTGAAAGGATCATGAGATTGCATTTCATACTGAGATAGTTAGTGTTCCAGGTTCATGATCTTGTAAATCAGCCTTCAATGCCATAATATCAGACCAATGAATCTCAATTTTTCTCTTAAGACGTTCCAACACCTCCCATACAAGTTTATGTTTTGAAAAATAACATTTTGCTACCAAATCACCTTCATGCCTCGATTTATACTGGAAACGAAAGTCAACTTAGATTCCAAGCACACACATATACACAAATGAATCACAACAAAATGAGGATTTACCTCCTACTGGCCAATCCTGAGAATTGTAGTAGGAGCTTCTGAACAGTTCCTACAGCAAAACCTAATCTTTCTTTCTTAACACAACCAGTTTCTGAGTTTGTGTCAGCACTTTGAGAAAGTCTCATCTGAATTAATTCTTGCAAAGATGGACTCTTTCTTAAACTCAGCTCCAAAGGACTTGGCTCCTCAAGTAAGTTAAACTTGTTCGGTAGCACAAGACAAAAGCTTGTTTCATTGTTCCATAGCTGATTCAATTCAAATCGAGAAAACAAAAAATCCAGACTTTCAAATTCAATTATTCAAAAATGTAACCTTGCTGTTAAACAACTAAATTAATCAAATAATTTTTCTTTTATTCAAAAATTTCATAAACCTTAGATCGTTTGTTGAGAAGACTATGTTCTTTTTCAAGAGAATCTTCAACGATCTCTAAATTCACCGGAAATTTGTTATGATACTTTGAAGCTTGGCTCAAATTCTCTGATTTTACTGCAAGTTTTAAACCTGGAGGACTCCAATCGACTTCACAGATTTGTACCTTGCTATTGTGACATGAAGAAATCTAGACTATTTCCGATATAATCTCGCTGATGCTTTCAACTTCTCTTGGATGTGGTCGACAAACTCTCTAAGGTGAAGACGACGGTCTGATTTGCAGGTGTCGACGTCGAGATACTGATTTGAGAGGAAGAGCAAGAGTCGCCATCGATGAAACAAAAGTTTATGAGAACCAAAACGCAAAGCAATCCTTTTTTCTTTGAACGTGAAATTCGTTCTCCAATCATACAGTGACACGTCGGCGGTTCTTAAGAGTTCTATAAGTTTTGTATAAAGAGACAGTTCTTATGCTTTTAATATCAGTTGTATTTTTTCTAATCATCATAAACATCAAGAACCCTTCTAAGAGCCCTCAACGGAGGTGCTCCGAACTCGAACCATCTATATTAACCTCTTTGATCTTTCCATGATCATTACTTTGCTTGTTTTCTTCAACCCAAAACCCTAATTTCGGACCAGCAGGACTTATATCTTTTTCCATATCCTGATGATCATCATCACATGTTAAAACTTCTTCATGATCTTGTTGTTCATTAAGGTCTAGAGATGAATCACTCTCGCCGACAACATGATCATCTTCAATAAGCTTTTGTCTTAGTTTAGCTCTGTCTCTTCTATGGATGTTCATATGTCCTCCTAGAGCTTGAGCATTAGAGAAGCCTCTTATACAGAAACTGCATAAGTAAGATCTTGATTGGTTCAAGGAATTATCAACGCTTTGTTGACTATCTTTCGATATTCGATTAGAACAATCATCGAGGGTTTTAGGGTTTTTGATGTCATCCATTGAATATTTGGATTTCTTCCGAAAAATGAAAACAAAGATGATAAATTTTTGTAAAATTTTAGCTCAAAAGAGAAGGAAGAATCAAGAGAAGATGAGAGTAGTGAAATGGTCAACTCGAGGTTCTTATTTGATTATTTAGGATACTAATTAAGTAATTAAAATCTACTAAAGAACCACAAGACGCAAATGACATCTAGTCTAGTGATAGGCGGTAAGTCCACTTAAGACAGCACATTTGTATAACCTCGGGATCGAGTTCTCCTACCTATATAAAAATTTAGCTATTGGGCCAGCCAGTTATGTCCCAATATAATTTGCCGTTGACAAAAAAAAATCAAGACAAAAAAGGTGAAAACAGCGGTTTCTATACCATTACATGAATAATTTATTCTTTTATAATTAAAAAAATATTTCCACACATGTAATGACAAAATAATATAAAATAACTTCTGAAAAGCATTATTGCTCCTAACACTATTAATAATGAAATGATAAAATCTAACAAACTTTCGTATTTTATGATTAAAACACTTTCATTTCTAAACTTTCTACCATATTTTTCATTATATATGAATGATAGTGTTGATATATATACTTGTCAAATTACGTTGCGCTAGATTTAAGGAAATTATTTCAGTTTTCTTATAGAGAATATTCGGATATGTAATAAATATTTCCTTTTTCTCGATTATAAATATACTAGGAATCATTGTCAGTGTAGTTGTTGAAAATGGCTTTTTTGTAGTTGGAGTATATTTACATCAAAACTCAAAACTAATTTACAGAACCAATCGTTTTATATATTTAGGATCACTAATTTATTTTCTAAGATCGATGTAAATAATTGTATGTGACTAATATCAATATAATATATATATATATAATGCATAGTCAAATTATCCATCTCAATAATCACGATGATCACGATGAGAAGCAGCCTTTCAAGTTCCAACTCCAGCAAAACGACACAAAATAAAGCTCAAATGCTTCAATGCATTTGATCATTAACTTCGACTTAATTCAAAAAATAATATTTTTGTTGATATTTTACTCTCAATTAGTATTATAAAAACAAAACAACAGATCTACAGTTGACAAAAAAAAATGGTCCAACTACTCATTTGGCGTTTTCTCTTTGTCTTTGCACAATTAGTATAATTTTAAACACATCAGAGCCTAGCTATCATTATTTTAACATAGGATTTTCATGAAATGATCCCCAAAAAAAATCAATATTCAGATAAACACAGTTAGTTAAAATGAAAAGTAGAACCAATATTCCAAATCACAAACATATTTGTGAAAAGCAAAGAACGACCCTTGAGAAATTTTGTTCAATAAAAATACCACAAATATCATGAACATCAAAAATTCCAGTAATGAGAACTATGTGAATATCTTTAATACACATATGAATGTTATTTTATTTATACGACACTCAAATCTGAGATACCATATTATTATCTATTCAAATTTTAGTATTACTATTGGACTACAACCACATAAATAATATATATATATATATGTATATATATAAAATAAATGGTTACCTGTTTAAGTATATAGAAATGATATCTTACTGATTCAAAGAGAGATAGATGAGTCGTGTTAACCGTTGCCATCGAGCATTCGTGCAATGAATCATCAATTGAACTTTTCTTAACTAGTAAATCTTTTTAAATATTTTAATTTAGGAACTATTTGCTATATTTTATGAAACAAATCATTAGAAAACGCCGAAAAAAGACAAGCGTCTACCTCTTGTTAATGAGTTCTTACCATCTTATATACAATTTGCAATAGCTTTTGTTCTTTTCTTGGTTTACCTAATAATTTAGTTATAAACCGCAACAAAAATAAAAGTAATACACATTGATAACTCTGATCATTAAGTTAATTAGTCGATTTCAATAATTACATAAATGGTTGGCAATACACATGTTTCCAAAAACTTATAGTTGTAGCAAACGATTTTTTGCCATTTTTACGACTTTGTACCAATTTTAAAGTATAATATATATATATATATATATAAACTAACGACTTATTGATGTGAAGTTACTTTCAAATGTACATATTCAATATCGTTACCATGTATTTATGTATTTGTATTAAAAAGTAGTATAGTGTTTGTATAATATTATAATATTGGCTAACAAAATTCATTGTAAAATTCGATTAGACAAAAAGATTTTATGGAAATATAAATATATTTATATCTTCTAGGTGTGAAGAACACTCGTCTCGGTTATAACAGCTAGTAATGATATTAAAAC